>CM023488.1:60477539-60697187 GCA_013339685.2 Hyalomma asiaticum
ATCGACAATTCCTGAAACTTTGCATGCTGACGCGCACACTTGAGTAACTTCTGGAATTCCAGAGACAATGCGGGAAGGCGGTAAGCCATGTGTATAAAAGCCGACGCACTGCGCCGCTTCTCAGTCTTTCCGCCGACTGTTCACGCCGCTGTTGCTGTGAATTGTGATTGGCCTTGTTTTGCTGGGCACAAGTTCGCCCAATAAACAGTTCGCCTGACATCAGCTTGAGTCTTGCGTGCTTCGTCTCAAGTGCTGCGTGTGTCACAACCACGTGATATTATGGGCATGATGTTTTCAGGTGAAGAAGTTAGATTATTCCACGCGGAAAAGGAAACGGGCAATGAGAGGTAGACACAAATCACTACTTGAGCAGAAACTTCGAGAGGCAATGCACTACAGAATAAAAAAATGTTGCTAGGTGTGACAAAGAAAATTCACTTTGAACATTTCCAATGGATTGCCGAGTCCCTGGCGTACTTGTACATGCGCCACGTCCTTCAGCAGATGGGCTTCGGCGAGACCGTGGACCGTATGCGGCTTCTGGACCACCGCGATTCCATGAACGGCGACGACAGTGGCACGGACAGCCGGGCTCTGCGCAGCACGCTGATCTTCTCGATGGTCGCCGACTTGTGCCCCGTGACGTACGTTGCTACTGCGCAGTGTTTAAAGACGATAGTCCTTCTTGGGATACTTGAAAGCAGAAATTTTGGTCTTTCTGTTTGTCTGTCTGTCGCACGATTCAGCCGCCCGACCAAAGTTTAAGCAATTGCCTAACACACAGCCATCTTGAACTGGTAGCTGCGTTCATACTAGTGAAGTCTGTCGATCAAAAAACAAATATTACGCATATGTGAGGCGCAACATCAATACGTTTTTATTAGGAGATATGTTCCTTTACTAGAAAATACATAGATACGTAATTCGAAAGACCCTAGTGCTTGTTAGGCTGCGTTAAAAATGTGATGCTATGCACGAAAAAGGCCTCTGCCGACGATTTTGGTGCTGCCACCTGGCAGTTGCCCTGGGATTCGGCACAAGCTCATGTTTCCCGACGGCGCTGCGAGTTGGCGTCCATATCTCACGCAGCGTAGTACATCCGGCAGAAGACTATCGTCTTTTGACATTTGCAGCGAAGCACGCAGATACGCGGCAAACTTTTTTTCTGTTAATGTGGCCGTGGCGTAGTAGTTCCGGTATTCTCATTTTGTGGTTGTAACTTGAAAGGCTAGTAATCTGGGCTAGTTGGCAGAAATTCATGGTAAGAAAATAGCGCACCCTCCAAAACGAACGACCCAGACGAACGACAGGCACGAGTGCACATTCAACTGAATTTTAAGTCTCAAATGAACGTAAGCTTGGTTTTACTGACGGCACTGTGTATGGTGATTTTGCTCTGGCGATTATGCATGCAGGTATCATGCCGTGTTTTATACTACGTCACAACCACTCTGTATAAAGATTTCATGCTTGTTTTCATTAAAATTCAATTGGATGTTGGCGCTTCGGTCTGTCCTTCTTCTGTGTCCTTCGTCTTCAAGGGTGCGCAAAGGAGCCTTACCATGCAACATACAGAGCAGAGGACGTAATATAGTTTCGTAGACTAAAAACGGGGCTCCAAATACGCATCCCAATGAGAAATGTCAAATTGAAGTCGCTGCCAAAAAGCTTCATCCAGCAACAGCGCCAGCATATTTGTCGAGGATATCGCAACGCGATTGAGGAATTAGTGACCGTTATTCTGGAGCTGTGCAAGACATTGAAAGAAAAAAAATAGTCGCATCGACCTGTTTGTAGCAGAAAGCTACGAAAAGCGCGCACGGATTTTTCATAAAAAAGCTTCAAAGTTATATTTTTTTCCCATCGGATTTGAAGCTTCACCTGCGTGTCCATTTACACCGTATGTCTTCTTGTGACTCAGTATGGAGCTGCAAAAAACTCCATAAAGAGTCACACGAAAGCTCCATACAAGAAAACTCCTTGTAAAAGCTCCTTGTAAAAACTCCTCGTGAAACTCCAAGAAAGCTCCTTGTAGCTCCATAAGGAGTTACAAGAAGTATGGTCTTACTCCATAGGGAGTAACTACACACGCGGTACAGGAATCCGCCGGACAAACTTGCCAGCGTAAAACCACAACGAACAATGGCACTCTGTGCTACCTGTAGGCCCGTAGAGGGCATTGACATTGACTTGTGCCGGAAATTCCTTCAAGCGACGCGCGTGAGACAAATTGGAACAGCGAATGATTACCATGGCGTCTTTTTGAGAACTTGAAATCGGTTCCTCCGTTTACAGAGTTTCGCTCGCTTTCAGGGGTATTACTTTATGTCGTCAGAACTCGGTATTGCTACATTGCTATAGAGGGTTAAGTACAAAACCTTATAATACAAAATTCTAGATCTCAAATATAAATTTTTAACTGAACCACAAATACTCGAACATTGCTAGCTCGCGCATGGACGCCATGTATGTTGAATGTGGAAAAGTTCACGCCGCTTGTGCAAACGTTTTAGGGCGTTCACCTTCACGGCAGCAAATATTTCCAACGTCACTGCTCTTCGTCTCTGGTGTTCATGGCTATAGCATTAGGCCCGGAAAAAGGAGCCACACCTTGTTTGTAGACCTTAACATTCAAATGTATTACTTTTAGGTCATTAGGTCGTTTGTTCTCCGTCAACATTCGTCACAACATTTCTTGTAAGCAATCGCATGTTATGCTGTAACTAGTTAGTCGTCCGATTTTGGTGTCTAGGCTTTTTTTTTTAAAACATACATTGACTACAAGCTTTCGGCGCGGATGATAGTGAAATCGATAAACCTGAATGCTGTTCGAGCTCTTGCATTAGGTTCAATCAAAATAGAACAATGCACTCGCATCCTTGCTCATTGTGCAGGATAGCCTCTGGCATCGAGCGCTATCTGAAGCAGAACGAATACGGAGTGGCCGATGATACGGCCCTCTGGCGCACACTGGATCTTTCGGGGTTGCTATCCCGCAACATGGACACGTGGTTCAATTACGGTGGCTATCCTGTGCTTAGCGTGCTCCGGGTGCACGACCACCGTGGGCACGGACTTGTTCTGAAGCAGGTGAGTTGGTTTGATCGATCTCTGATGTTTTACGCCCCCCCTCCCCCTCTGCCCCAATAAAAAAAACCATGATATGGTTATGAGAGACGCCGTAGTGAAGGGTTCCGGAAAATTTTGACCGTCTGGGGTTCTTTAACGTGCACTGACATCGTACAGTACACGGGCCTCACCATTTGGCCTCCATCGAAATGCAGCCGCCGCGGCCGGGATTCGAAGTTACTTGATGGGAGCTATATACGCATATAGGGAGGCCTGTGTAAGGCTAGTGCATGCACGACTTCGTGTTCTAGCGGAGTCGCAGCTGATATTACGTCCTGTGCACATGCCCATCCGATGAATTGTTGGAAAAGGCGGGTAATTTCTGAGCCTGAGGTCTGCGTGTTACGTTCTCTGCTACAGTGGTGGAGCAAGGGTTAGAGAACGGAAACGTGTACCTGTGCCTGCAACGGCCTATACATGCAACACGTGTGGCTTCCCTTACAAAAATGCTATATATGGCGATATCAGGAATTGGTCATACGTGGCTATATATATGGCACGTGCCTGTGTGTGGCTGTATTTGCCCAAACCGTGACAGAAACATATGTGGCAATGAAAGACACACACTAGGAATCCCACGTAAGACCCTGGTGCATATTGGGTAAATACGGCCAAGTACGGACACGTATCATGTATAGCCAGATATGCATTGTGGGGATCGCCGGCAGAGGGCCGCTGGGAGGAGATTCTAAGGGACGACGACGACAATGTGAAAGCGCGGTGCGTGGCGCGCGCTAGTGCAAGCCCGGGGGCTGGGGATCGGCCTGGACACTGGCAGGACGCTGCTGGGCGTAGCAGGCCTGGACTGCGGGCCGAGACGCGGCGATCTCCCACAGCATATATAAATACGACCAAGTACGGACACGTGCCATATATAGCCAGATGTGTATGTATGGCCATATATGCATATCTGGCCATATATATGGTATGTGTCCGTACTTGGCCGTATTTATCCAATATGCACCAGAGGCTTACATGACAATCCTCGTGTGTGTCTTTCATTACCACATATGTGTCTATCACGGTTTGGGCAAACGCAGCCACACACAGGCACGTGCCATATATATAGCCACATGTGACCAATTCCTGATATCGCCATATATAGCATTTTTGTAACGGGTCGCATGAATACCGGCCGTGACCACTTTCTCGCTGCGGGCGTAAAAGTACTAGATGATCTCAGCAAATGCAGAAGCCTCCTCAGCGGTGTTGCTCATAGCCCGTGTTAGTTTAGCACTTTGAGACACATAATCTAATTCAGTTATTAACGACGGAGGCGGTTTAAGCTATTCGGTGGGGCCGTGGAGCGCGGACAGGTAACTGTCTTTATCACGAAATAAGTGCGCATGGATTTATGTGAAAGGCCAGATACGTTCTTCATTCTTCTTTCATGCTTATGTACTTCCCAACATAGACTTCATTCTTCTCGTGGGAGCTTATGACCCTAGCCCATTACCGCATAATGGCAAATGCGTTTCATCAGATTTCTTTCTTTTTCGGCACTCGTGACCTAAGCCCACTACTGCATAAAGGCGGTGATGCGGCATGTGCCAATCGGCTCTTAGCGAAGCATAGCCATGCAAAGCGTAGTATAGCAAGGACGTGGGAAAGAGGAAGGAACGTGAGCAGGAGAGGAAGGAGTATGAAAGGAGGTAAAACATAGCATAACATAGCACAACCGTATAGCAAGGGGTGCGAAAGGAAGAGAGGGTGAGGATGATAAGGGGAAGGACACCAGTTCCGCTGTTTTCTCACTCTTGGCGCCGCTAGTGCGTATAGCTACCCCCAGTTTTATTTCAACGCGAGCTCCTAAAAGCGATTTTTACCAGATTTAGCTAAAAAAATATATGCCTGGAACAAATTTATAATTATCGAACTTTCATGCGTGAGGTACGTTGCCAAGTTGAAACGGACGCGCAGTCATTCGTGCAGTCAACGCGTACAAGTGCGGTGCTCCTGCTTGACATGAAGAGCATGACCTTACCCTCGTCTCGAAGTCATGCGCGAGGGTGAAGTCCCAACGTGCAAAAGTAGCGCCAGGCCTTCGCGTGGACCACGTCACCATGATCCGTACAGCCGGATCATAATGCGTAATGCGTAATGTCGGAAAAGACACTTAGAAACCCCGAACAGGGTCTGCCGCTGTGGGAAGATAGCGATAATCCAAAATAATAATCGCGTCTGCAGGGCTGGCAATGTTTCGACGACATGGAGTGCAACGACACTCTTGTGTGGCCGGTGCCCTTCGTGCTGGACGTGCAGGGAGGACTCCGTGTTCCCGAAAAGGGCGCCCTCTGGTTGAGAGGAACAATCCAGCGTTACAAGTGAGCACCCATCGCACAATGTTATTCGCTTACCTGCGCAGTATGTTTCGGGTACTAATGGTAGTGACGCTTCCGGCTATTTGACACCAACGTTGCCGAGGTGGACGGCTGCAAGATGATGATTACTAAATTCACGGGAACCATTCTGGTGCGAAGCGTTAATGGCGCGAATCGTTGTAGCGCGAGACCCCGACGTGTTTCCATCTGATGGGCCACGTACGTTTGTGGTAAAACCGTTCAATGAACCAACGCAGGGAAAGTGGTAGTGTTGTCATTGTACCAGCCTGAGATGGCTGGTCGTACTAGGTAGACCTATCTGGTCAGGAGCGGACGCATGGTGGCGGCTGCGAGAATGGGTTGCTCATGAAGATAGTGCCATAGTCAACTGAAAGTTCGTTAGCGAAGACCTGACTAAACAATCTTACCGAATTAGCTATGCGAGAATTTGCTGTGTTAAATAAAATTGCGCTCTTTGTCACGTATATCTGGTTTAATGAAGTTACTGAGATTATTTATTACAATGGTCAGGGGAATTAAGCCACAGTTCATCGATGTCGCGTGCCTCGGACAGCCATAGGGAATGTCGCAGGAGCCAACGTTTCGACAAGTGGACTTGTCTTCTTCAGGACAGCGAGTCTGTCTTGACAAAGACAAGTCCACTTCTCGAAACGTTGGCTCCAGTGACTTTCCCTGTTCTAAATCGTTTTCAGCGATCTCTTAATTGATTCAAGCATCCATCTTCCCCTGAGCTTCTCTTCTAGTATCGTTTTATATGGTGAGATTTCTTACAACCATGTGTAGAAGTTCCCGAAACGTGCTTATCGTTAACAAGCCATGTTGTCCTTACGTCTTACAGTGTGGCGCGTGACCTCAGCTCGTCGTGGCTGCTTGTGAACGTGGCCACCGTGTCGTACTTCCGCGTCCAGTACGACTGGAATAACGTGGCCCTCCTGACGAGCCAACTCCTAAAGAACCACACGGCCTTGAACGTCAACAGCAGGGCCAAGCTTCTGGACGACATGGTGGCGCTGACAGTTAAGCGCATGGTGTCCATCGATGCCCTGTTGGGACTGCTAACTTATCTGCAGGTTTGTCTTGGTCGTAGCCGGTTCAACTCGGGACCCACGTCGGTCGTAGACCGAACTTCTTCATGCACTTGCTGATGCAATTTAGTTATGAAACTGTAAGGCCTACTTTGACATTATTCGTTAGAGACGGATTAAAAAGAAGAGAAAAGCATATGATAGGATCTGTCTCTTGTCAAGGAGGACACCTCATCAGTGCAGTGCAGGGGAGTGGGAAGAGGGATTAAAACAGAGAAAGAAATGCAAGGTTGAAAAGTGGTGAGACACGGGCGAAAGGACTATACTATATAGGGTGAGGAGGCCAGCAAGAGTACCGCAGGGATAGCAGGCGCAAGAGTAAGGTGGTGGGTGGTATTATGAACTGGTCGCCAAAGGCGGCGGCGTCGCCTTATGTGACGTGGGTTCTCGCATTTCCATTGCTGAAGCGCCTACTTGTTTACCCTTCCTCAAACTGCCAATAAGCGCGCAAAAAGGCGAAACTTTTGCGATACGCAGCGCTGATTATTCGTCGAGTTTGAATTCGTGACTATGAACGGCGTCACAGAGCAAGAGGACAACACCGAAGGCGGAAAACGCCAAGGGAGATTGTTTTCGGAATACAGCCCAGGAGCGCGGAAATACACAGCCGAACTGACGCCGTATCCTACCGCCTAGTAGACCGATAAGCTACATTTGTTACTATGCACAGGCAAATCTGTACAGCGTTTCGAAGAAGCATGGTACAGGGAGCCTAGGACCAGATGAAGGGCACGAGTACTGCGAAAACAAAAACAAGCTCCTCCTTTAAAGCATGAGGAGGACCTACGCCATCATTTAAATCTTCCCCTTACCGTTGCTTAAGAACTAGCTAAGATTTCGATTTTACGTTTTTATATGTATCCAGGCTTTGCTAATTAAGTGTTGAGAACAGGGGTGGCAAGTGGACGAATTTCTGTGCCTCAGCGAACCCGCCGTGGTAGTTAACAAACGTGAAATTATCTTGCAGAGCTTGGGTTGGTGAGTTCGAAACTGGCTATGACGCTTGTGCATTGTTAAAATGAAATGCAGATACCTGCGCGCACCTAAATTTGGCTACCTTGACTTGTCCTGTCTAAAGTAATCCAGTTTCCCACTATAACGTTCATGCGCCTCATTCGCTTATCGGGCTTTTGGCGTAGCTTATTGTCGGAAACATTTCAAATATTTTTTTCCCGACAGACTCCGTCGTGCTTCGAACAGCTTTTCACTGGGCAGCTTGTAAATAAGCAAGAACTGAAATATCAAGCAAAACGTTCTTTTTGTGTTAGTTGGGGGCACGCTCCTGAAAGAACAAATCTCTAACGCGACGAAACACTAGGAGCTGAGGCTCAGGGCCGTGGCTTCTGAGCCTCTGGCTAGCTGAGCTCATCAGAGACGACACCGGGCACAAGAGCCATCAGACGAACGACCCTTACGAGTCGGAACCCCAATGATTCTTGATGTCGCACCACGCGCTCTAGGCTTGTCGCGCCTAGCACGGGCGCATTAGCTCAGATGCTGCTGCTGCTTCTGATGATGATGATGATGATGATTATGATGAAAATCGTAGAACGGTGCTTAACCACTCAGCTGGTTTCCCCATAAAGTGTCACAGTATTCACTTCCTGTGTCTCGTTCACATTTTCTGATTTGTCTTGGTTGTTTGGAAGCGCGTGCCCGTTTACTTCTCGTGTTCCTTCTTGTTAACGCTTTGGTCTTTCCACAGATGAAATCGCACTGCTGTAAATTAGTGCTGTTGTAAAGGGAAGTTAAGAGTGCTCGTAGGGGTTTTACGTCACCCAAACCACAATATGACCATGAGAGACGCCGTAGTGGAGACCTCCGAAAATTTAATCCACTTGGAGTTCTTGCACCGACATCGCGTATTTACTTGCACCGACATCGGGTCCTGTAGCGGTTTGCCTCAATCGAATGAGGGCCGCCGCGGCCAGGATTCAATCCCGCTGACGTTCGGATGAGCCATCAAGTACCTATAGCCACTAGACCATCGCGGCGAGCAAGGAAGGTTAACCCACCGTTGATCTTCTGTAACAACAAAGCTATTTGAAAGCCTATGGTGAACTTTATTTCTAACTAAATTTATTGTTAAACGTGCTTGTCGCATATAAAACACATGTCAAAGAAATGCTTGTACTATGTCGTCTTGTTTTTCTTTGTGGCCCCGCCCCGGTGGCCTAGCGGCTATGGCACTTCTGCTGATGATCCGAAGGTTGCGGGATTGAATCCCGGCCGCGGCGGCTGCATTTAGATGGAGGTGAATAGTTGAGGACCACGTACTGCGCGACGTGCACGTTAAAGAACATCAGGTGGTCGAAATTTCCGGAGCCTTCCACTCTGGGCCGTGCGGCACGCCGAGGAAGCCGCCCGAGTCCAAGGACTCGAGGCCGCCACCTAGGCTGGGGCGCTTGTGGCCCTACACCGACCAAAACGGCGGAAACATGTATTTATTATTTTTTTCTCTCTCTCTCCACTACGGCGTCTCATAATTATAGCTGGTTTTGGGACAGAAACCAATCAATCATTGTGTTAGAAATTCAATGCAGAAAAGTGAGCAATGTCGTACCGGCTAGCTATAGTCAAGTCCTTACAAATTCATTTCTTTTTCTTTCTATTTTGCAACAGAAAGAGGAGAGCTGCGCGGTGTGGGAGCTTTACGCCATGTCCGCCCGCAAGGCCCTGCAGGAGTTCTCGGGTAGAACGGAGTACGGACCCTTCTACCAGAGGAACCAGGAGATCTGCATGCTCGTACAGCTGGAACCAACCAGCAGCGCGTGTCTTCAAGGGATGCGTGCGGAAATCTGCTGCTTTTTCGAGATGTGCCCGTCGCCCCCCGATAATGGCGCTATTCGGCGCTAGATCGGGTTACATTTCGACTTCAGAGGGGCTTACGTGTATCACCAGCCTGAACGTTGATTATAACTACGTATCATATGTCTCCTTCGCAGCTGGTTTCCAATTTTTTTTCTCTGCTGTGTATTTGCAGACGTTCCCAACGCGTTGACATCTAATGATGCTGTGTTTATCGCGACGCAAATTCTTGTGTTCTGTATGCTACGAATTGTCGCTTTGTTCAACAATTTGGTTACAGATCGGTCTTTCAATATATTGCGATAGCAATTATATGGACAGTCTCGACGGGTTTGTGCCGTCGCCGTCGCTGTCGCCGTAATGTCCTGTACAAAGTCCAAATTGAGAACCCGCCGCGCATCGTACGTTCTACGTGGGGGTAAAAGCACGCGAGTGGATCCGCCGAACGCGGCTGAAGCAGAGATCAAATGAGCCCGGCCCACCTCCGTCGCTCGGAGGGCGCGTGCGATAACATCACTCCACTTGGGAGGCCTGCGTCGAAGCGGTGAGGAAACGGCCCTCCCGTCTTTGACGAGCTTGAAAAAAGCCCGGAGTGGGGGAGGGGGGGGTAGTTTTCGCCCGAGCAGCCACTGTGGATTTTGGCCGGTCGCCATCGCTGGCGCAAGCTCTATCTCGGCAGCCATCAGACGTGCTGCGTACTGCGTAGCAGCGCCTTTGTCATGTGCTCCGTTCCAGGCGACTCGCATATATATCGTACGTCGCAACGCCGGCAATGCCCTTGCCACATAGCGCTCATCAGAATGCGTCTACGGCTGCCGGAAGGAACGCGCTCGCTTGATGCCGCTGTGCTGGGCCGAGTTTCTCGATGGTGCAAAGCGCACGCTGCTTAGCTCGGTCGCGCGTTGTGGAGCGTGTTGCAGAAGCCATCGAAACATGACTTAGCTCGGAGCTTTGCTAGGCCGTTGACATGGTACTGTATGCACCTGCATGCTTACTTATAAGCCCATGTTCACTATAATTCAGATTGCCCCAAAGACTGCTAGTCTTACTTCGTATATCATATCATGCATTGCTATCACATTCATTGATTCGCCCTTCTGGCGAAACTGTGATTAAAAATCAATTGTATTCTCATTTGTTTAATTATCAGATGTGTATTTTCCACGATACTCTTTGTTTTATCACTTTTGTTTAGCTGTAACTGGCTTATTGTTGTTCCATCTAATCACACGTTTCCTCGTTATATTGGTGTCACTGCTAATCACGTAATTATTTCTTCCTTGCAATTTTGGACAGGGGGTCCCCCTGTAGCATAGTGCTTTCGGCGCTCCTCCTGTATATTCAGCCTGATGATGTTCTGTTTTTGTAATAATATTTCAAGTAAACCTGAATAGGCGGCAGTGTAATGAAATCCGAGTGTGCCGCGGCGTGAAATCATTGTCATCACCACGTGTGCTACTGCTTCTACATCTCTCACAGCTCGCGACACCATTATAGGTTCGCGATTTATGCGTCGTTTTCGTTACGTAACACGCAACGGCCACTTGAATTTCCGTAAACGGACGAAGGCCGCATAAGGGGGCAAGGCAACGGCGAAACGCCAGGGTGTCGAGCACGTTCCCTAGCTTTGTTTTTGTATGTTGGACATAGCGTTCGATAAATAAATAATAAGAGGAATTCGGAAAAAGCTTCGCTATAAATGATTGTACATGAAGGCTGGAAAGTGTGTATACAATAGGAAATGCGAACCGGCCCGTAAAACTTTAAATCGACTTGCGATTTGCTGGGTAACTTTAAAAAGAAAGCCAAATGAAAAAAAATGAAGCCAGACCGAGTTGAGGAAGGGGAAGAAGATGGACGAAATTCAGACTTGAAGGAAACAACAACAAATTCCAACGGGGAGAGCAGGAGAAAAGAATAAAGAGGAAGTTAGAAATGGCGACACGACGAGTACTATGTCTGGTTACTATGTGCAGTATTATTACAAAACACAATAAAAGATAATTGAGCCCTTTTCCTATTGTGAGAAAGGGGGCATGCGAAACACATTGAGTTTAAAGCAACCATTGAGAAGTTGGCTAATTGAATGTTGTGTAATTAAGTTAATCTTAAATTTGGTCAGCTGGCTAAGAGGACAGCGAATAATAGTACTAATTCGGTTGCAGCCCCGTCACGCACACGTGGTTTCTTTGTTTATGTGGCGGCGTATGTTAGCTAAAACACCATGTAGTAACATGTGCCTTCAGCGGGAGGCATTCCTGAACACTGGAGATGCGGTGAGGTGCTGAGTCTCCTAGATGTGTGTTGGCAATGCAGAAGTACAATTCACAGAGCGGACGGGCAGCGCGTCTGCGCATAAGGAATGTCGTTCAGTGAAACTGTATTCGGCTAGGTCGCGAACAAACTGGCACGCATAACTACAATTACAACGGTGAGCTGACCCCGCGCTCTTAAAAACGGGAGCTCTTGCAGTAAGAAGCAAAGAACTTCGCCACCTCCTGCGAATCTCCTTGTGCTCTCTCTGAGAGCGAACGGCCGCTTTACTCCTTAGACAAAGGAATGAATTGACTGCTTCAGTGCTTCCATGAGAGTTGAGAGTTGTTTTACTCTCCTGTATACCGTACGACAACCGTAACTGCCGAGTCCCTTTGCATGCCTGGCAATGTTGTTTTGGGGTAGAATAAGGAGGCATACGTTTATTGTTATTGATCTTTTGTGAGTACTGTTACATTCTACGGTTTATATAAGGGTCCGTACTATAGCTGTTTTTACATTGCAGCATTGAAATTTCGAGAGAGAGAAAGAGAGAGAGAGAAATAAGGAAGGGAACGCAGGGATGTTTACCGTCAGGAGTCCGGTTTGCTACCCTACACTGGGGGATGGGAAAAGGGGAATAAAATTAAAGAGAAGGAGAGACGGGGAATGCCTACAGGACAGTCCTACATAATATCATAGGCGCTCGGTAAGGCCTGATGCTTTTAGAAAGCCCAAAAGCGTTTTCATTGCCTTCTGAGCCGTTGGTCGGTGAGGACGGTATTCCAAGATTGTCTGTTCACAAAGGGGACGATCGTCGAAAGCTACTACTTTGTTGTTCGGAACTATTACGGCCGTGCCGACGCTGCCAAAACGCGCGCAAGAACACTGCCGACGCGCGCATGCATTGTTCTCTGCTAAGGGCGTGCTTGGGGGGCGGCGGCTTCTGCGTGTCTTGCCACTTCTCGGGACTTTTTTGTTGCAAAGTCAAGGCGTGCAACGCTGCGGTCTAGACAGCACGTGTCCAAGGATTGTACTGGTAAGTTCTAATTAACTTGAATTCATTATTGTGCCAGATGTAGGTATACGCTACTACGAATCGCTGACCCACCGCGTGCGCGTGCGCTTGGATATTGTTCAGCCGTTGCTACAAGGTTGCACGAATAGGAATTTTGAAATATGTGTCCACTCACCAGTTAATATTTTTTCTTTATCGCTTCGCCTATACGCTCACAAAGCCGATATATGCGTAAACACACAGCGGTGGCTCAGATTCACGTGCAACAAGTCATGCATGCCGTGTTGAACGAATGTGTATCGGCGTTGACGGCACGTTTATGTCGTTTAGCTTGCATGTGTGATGTGTGACGGAAGCGTGACCATCGATGACATCCTTGCCTTATAGACTTACAATGGGATATAGAAACGGCAGGCAGTTGGCCCGCTCCAGCCGTAACATGCACAAGCACATTTTCTTGGGCCGTATAGCCATCTTTTTGAAGCGAATTGGGCACTGCTTTATCTTTGTTTGACCGGCTACTACTAAGATACCTTGCTGACGGGATGTCGTGTTCAACTTGTGCTATTGCACACATGATACACACAGTCATGCAAGCTGTGTTTGTATGATGCGTTCAACAAGTATCGGCGCGCTGTTAATGTCGGCCGACAGCAAGTATGGACTCGCGCTTCCCCTGTCAGGATTGCCGAGAATGGCGAGCTACACTCATTTCAGCACGACAATTATTTTTATTAATTAATAAATAAATAATTTTGCGGCATCGTAGATTTTCTTGAGCTCAGGCATAGTCGAGGGCACTGAAGCTGCGCGCTACTCGAGGCAACACGGCTCTTATCAGCACGAAAGCCGGCACGGATGAGATATCTTGATCGTCATCGCGAAGACGTCCCAGGGAATTCTTTTTGAGCGCGGATTAAACGAGCCTTAGCAGCGTAGCTCTATTTGAGTAAGATATGTTTAGATTTGGTCAGACTTTGCCGACGTATATAACGTGAATGAGTATTTCTTAGTGTTGCTACGGGAGCAGGCGTTATGGAGTCCGCGTCGATGTCAATCTTTTACTTACGATTGAATGCGCGATAAAGTATGATGCCTGCAAATTATGCCTGTGCCACAGTGATCAAGGTTAAATGTGTCAAAATGGGCGGTTTTGAGCGTGACAGGAAACGTCGAACTTGTCTTTAATTGGGGGAAATGAATGCTACAAAACACCTGCCTGACATTACGAAGCACTGGTAATTGGGCTAGTTAGCAAAGGTTCATTATTGTAAAATTGCCCTACGAAGTTATGACGAAGCACGGACCACAAGCGCCGAAAACACGGCTTTTGGCGCTTACGTTCGTGCCTTTCGTTTCCCCGTTTCGTCATAATTCTGTGGCGCCGTTTAACAATAAGGAACTTTTGACAGCTAAGAAGACATGCACCTTCATTTGTTACAGCAAAGCTTTACAGTTGTACCCTGTGAGTTGGTCGTTTCCATCTTTTGTCTCGTGAACGGTTTACATCATTTGGTATCTTGATTGCTGCATTACGGTATTTAGGTGAATGCATGCAGGCATGTTGAATTCAACTTTTCTAAAAAAAAATCTTAGCGTCTGATAAATGAATGAAGCGTTCCTTGGCACTGAAATTAAGCTTAATCGCTTATTGATTCCACGTTTATTATTTTCATTTATACTTACAAGCGCTTGGAGAAGTGCCGGCCTATCTAAACGTGTTTTAGCTCATCTCAGCAAGCGATCAGTCCAGTATATTAATTTCACTATGTTCAAGATGTATATCAGGGCCCTTTAAATATCGTTCGCGTAGAGAATCCGAGACTCGTTAAAAAGAGTGACTCGCAGACTCGCACACAGCGCTGTGCTGTCACTGTACGTGGGTTTTCGTTGTGCCGCCTTGTAACTGTACTGCTTAATGTATAGCCGTGAGCAGCATTAGAGTGAACACGCGAGCGCGTGGCCGCCCTCTATTGAGCGATCAACGTAGCTAGCGTTGGCCCCATATTGAAGTAAACGTGCGCATGCGCAGTGATAAACGAACACATGACCTCGTTCCAGCAGCGCTCCGATTATATACGAATACGGCTTTGCAAGAGTAAAACAAGGGACGCAGAGCCGACCCATTCCGCTGCAATTGCGCATGCGCGGGTTCGCTTAGATGCACGGCTGGTCGCTCAACAGAGGGCGGCCGCGGGCTCGCGTGTTCCCCAAACAGTGCACGTGCTTCTATTATCGTTTGGTTTTAGCATATCGTAGCCTTATTCATTGTAACACACCGAAACCTATTGTGGAAAAGATACTCGATCAGTTCTTTCATGTATTTATTGGTTATCCAGGAAGCGTGGATGTAGCCTTTATTTAGGTCGACAACTTTTTTTGGGCTCTTCTTTGCCATGAGTGATAGTCTTGCAGTTGTGCTTATACGGCTGATAATGTGTTGAGTTACAGCGATATTGGAAGAAATCCTTGCAGTTTTGCGAAGGACCCTTCTCCACCTCGCCGTCAGGCAAGTACATTCTGCACCTGTAGTTATCTGCAAGTAAATTCGTTTTTGTTAAATCGACAAGGGCATGAGCACTGCGCTAATCGTCGACACAAAAGTAGGACTTGAAAAAAGCAGTGTGAAGAATTCCTGTCCTGCTTAGAGGTGCATCAAGCAGTAACGATATTGATCTTGTATACGATGCCTTTACCTAATGCTTGAAAAACTCAAGCACTGCGATGGAACTTGTTATGTGAGCGGTCTTAGCCAACGTTTATACGTGGCAAAAAAAAAAAAAAAGATGACAATACAGCTCCACTTGGTTTCTGTGAAAGCGAAGACATACGCTGTGGATATATATATATATATATATATATATATATATATATATATATATATGAAATTGCCGCTGCGAGGTGGTAATGGATTTGACTTGCAAATATACTTTATGCTCTGCGTGATTATCTGAGTGATGATGTTGTGATAATCGTGATTTACTTTAGTTAGCGTATGCTGGGAGTTCCTTATTGGGAACAAATACATTGCAAATGTTAAATTGCTTGAAGCAGTCTATCCGTTTCAGGCACAAGAGTCCTTTCGTCTATCGAAAACGCATGATATATCCTTATGATTCCTAGATTGATTGATTGATTGCGTCTTTTTTCAAGACAATTTACAATTGCCTTGGGAGACGTAGCGAAATGCCCGTAAGGTGCCTGACTAGGCTATGATCACCTGACAGCAGCTGAAGCAGTGTGATCCCCTTCGTTTACGAGATATAAAACTAGAAGACACATATATATGGAACACCACAAGAACACTAAATAAGGAACAACTACTTTCTGCTCTTAAGAGGAAGAGAAAAAACAGGAGAGGGTAACAAAGCGGTGTTGCGTAGACATGGCATTGTCTGTCTACAAATTGCGTAACACATATTATTCAGTACATAAAAACGCAAACAAGGCATAACTTAACACATACACCTAACGCTCAGGAAAAATTAATTCTCTGACTTCGTTCTTAAATTGCGCTCGGAAGATTCTATTTCGCAATAAGTTTACTACACCTAGGCATTCGTTTAAAAGGGGCTGGTATTAAGGTTGCTAATCTTTGTAGACCCGTATGTGATGCGGATGATATGCCTGTATTTGTGTAAAAATTTATACTGTGAAGAAGCGCCTTTCTGGCCAGCCGCATTGTGAACTCTCGGCTCGCTCGGCGCGCGCTTCTGGCCGTTGGCGTCTTTCCCAGACGGTGCTTCGGGCTGCCTCGCTGCTTGCGGTCGCTGTTTCATCGAGTCGCTAATAAACCTCTTCTCAATACGATAAGAGAACATGCGCATCATGGTGGTCCGCACGCTACTGAAATAAGTTAGTCGACTACCGATTGCTCATTTTGCTTAAAGGAGTGCTGACACGATTTTGCGGCAGCCCAAAATATACATTTTTCGTTTTCTAGCCATGTATTGTTAACGCCGTCCGCACAAGGAAGCCAGGAAACATGTACAAAATCTTTGTTTGGTTTTAAAGTTTTCGTCGCCCAGCACTGCAAGCCAGCCACAGCGCAATGGACACTACCATGACGTATGAACACAGTCTCTTAAAGATCGCCGAAATTGCTGTCAGAGTCGCCGGACGACCGTGAAATCACCGTTGTTTGCCTGCCCCACGTATAATCGACCACAGACGACAGAGTTGCAGCGACGCTATCAGGAATTGATGTCGCTACGTGACTGAGACGTACGTCCTACTGTGTTGACGCGTCACCGGGAAACCGGCCCCTCGTATTCGAAAGCGAAGGTGGGCTTGTAAGGGAGCCGTATTAAAATATATATTCATTGCGTTGCGAGGCACCGAAGATACTCTTTTGGGGGTTCTCCATGACAGTGCTTTCATTTGCAGCAACAATACGAAAATGTCAAAAAATTCGTGTCAGGTACACCTTTAAGCACTATCAAAGCGCTTTCTTCCCAATCCGAATGAGTTGATTTGTCAAATGCACATAACCGCTCAGATGATAAGAAATTCCGGAGCGTCCCGGTGACTTCATTACATGGGGGTATAGGGAAAACCGTACATCATGGACAGAGGTAAAAGACAAAGGGCGGTGACGCTGAAGCAAAGCTTATTGAAATACGTAAAACGGCACAGTGGTACAGCGATAATCTCGAAGGAGTACTGTAGTCACTTCTTGTCTTAGCAGTTATCGGTGGCATGATTTATACAGGCCTTAAGGCCTGTATAAATCATGCCACCGCGCTTAACAGAATGTTAATTAACATTCTGTTAAGCGCGTTATGCGAGTCCCGTGTTTTCCCTACAGTGGTCTTGTGAAAGTCGGGAGATTGTTAGCGCAACCAGCCATAACGTATCATGTTAATATTCTCTCGACTCAGCATAGCAGAGCCGTCCGACCAGGGGACAAACTTTGCTGAGCTTCTTCCTGGCCGGGGAAGGAACCGACTCACGTTATTTCTTCACAACCAAATAGTATTTTATGCGCTGGAATTGTCATCACAAGGCGCTTGGTTGAGATTAGGACAGGAGGGCAAAATAGAGGAAGCCTGTGTCATCATGATCATGATCATCATCATCATCATCATGGTTATGTCCACTGCAGGGCGAAGGCCTCTCCCAATGCTCTCCATCTTTTACTGTCCTGCGCAAGCTGATTCCATTTGATGCCACAGTGCTGTCCTGAAGAAGACAAGTCCACTTGTCGAGACGTTCGCTCTAGAGACATTTCCTGTTATCCATCATGTTTAGGGATCTCGTCATCGATTCAAGCTTTCATCTTCTCACGAGCATCTAATGCGTCGTGTGTATTTTTCTGAGTGTTGATCGGGGTACGGTTGATACTCTTACAATGGCTTCACTTGACATAACGCGTACTTTCTAGATACCACAGTGTTGTGAAATTAGATATAATATCCAAGTACCAAGAGGCCATATAAGAGATTATGCTTGACGGTAGGGAAGTTATACACATTATCGGTTAATATAAGTGTAAGCAGGCATGCTAAATACTTCGAAACTAAGTAATGTCGGGTGGATAGAGGTGCATACAATTAGGGTGACGTTGCGAAACAGAATCTAGACCCGGCATGTGTCCTAAACACTTAAAACCTCAAACTAAATATTTGTCCACATTCAAATATCTAAAGTGCTCAGCTGAGAATCACATGAGAATTAGCGATAGAAATAATATGCAGGGATGCTACTACCGCTCGGATAAGATGCATCGAGGCTGTAGATAAACATGACATAGCATTTCTGGGGAAATGGATCAGAGTACTGCAGTGTCATCATTTCCGGTGAGGTTCCTGCACAAAAATACAAGTGAACCAAAGGATCGGTTAAATGTGCGTTATTTGGCGTCAAACATATTGAAATGCAATAACAGTGTTGCAGGATAAGAGATCATACATATTTGTGTCCTAATGCAAAGAGAAGGCGTTGGCTCTACAATCAATTTGTTTTTTTTTGCCCATAGTTTAGGGAATCATTTTGTAAAACTCCAAGTATTATTCATATCCGAAAAATTCAAAAAACGATATTCTCTACGCACTTAGTTTTCATTACTCAAATTCGCTTCGAAGTTAAAATTTTGATATTCGCATGCCCCTGCAAAAGGGAAATGTAGGGTTTTCTCCCGTAACCGCTGCAGCATTTCGCACCACACTGACTCGGTTTATTTGGGTTACTACCCATTTTCTGCCGCATCATTCCGTTACGGCGCGGGGTCCCTGACACTTTCACGTCTTAGGACCACGGCTTTAGCTCATCACTTGGCCAGAAAACTTTTTACTAACGTTTCAGCAGGCGGGCCTGCCTTCGTTACTACGCTCTGACGAAGGTACAATTAAGTAGAACATACGCGAGAAGTCCTTAGATGGCGCCTAAAAAGTGTAATGGCGACCACCAAGACGTTCAGTAGTCGAACCCGCAAACTTTGGTCGTCGAACTTGTCGTGAACGTAATTTGGAGCAAGCTATGAACGTTAACTTTCCATCGCATGTGGCTTATGCCATATGAAAACACATGGCATACATGATACGGGGAAGATTAAGGATGATGTGTTAATCTTTCGGATACGTAATTTCCTGTTCAACTAACTGGGTGGACTGTGGCCTGTTTTTACGCATATTCAATATAATTGTGAATCACACTGAACCTAAATACTCATTTGAAATTAAACGATTTTAAATCGTTGCCGAAACACATATGGTCGACATGCGCGCAGTGGCATTATGGTTTTGAGATGAAAAACTCTCTGGAGTAAGATTGGCGAGGTATTGGATGTATGCGCTCAGTGCTCTTAAGTCTTCACGGCGCTTTAATGGTTTTCAGAGTGAATCTTGATATTACACATCGTCAATATGTCAATTTGCTTACCTGTTTCGTCAACATACTTGACGGATTTGGGCGGGCTTGTGTCGTTCACGAACCGTCCATAGTAGTGAGTTTCCGTCCTTGTAAAAAAAGTAAGTCGACCATATATCATTGCGTATTTTATAACACACACAATCAACAAAGCTGAACAAAGTTGTAGATGCAGGAAGGTGTCGGGAAGCCCACTTCTATTGCGTGAAACGAAACAACCGCATCGCGTGTCGTTTGTACTGCGTTGACCATTGCAAAGGAACTGGGAGGCACTGCATCGTTATTTACGAGGTCGTTTGCCGCAGATGTTCACCAATTTAGTGCAAAACGCGTATCTGGTGTATCAAGACATGCGATATATCAAGAGAAAATTTTGGAAAAAAGAAGTTCCGGCAGATCCCACGCTTCGTGCGAATTGCTGTTATAGGAAGTAGTCAACGAGGGAATTGCCTACGCCGAATTGTTTCGAATTCAGCCAAGGGTTGGGCTTCCCACTGCTCGATGTTTGGTGCAGTGATAGGGGGTATCGACGGGTTAGCTGCCCATTCCCACACCATACGGTATGGGGTATTTGCTGCAGAGCAGAAGGTACAGTTTCGTCGGAGGCTCGAGGGATACATGGAGTGCAGGAGTGTTCCGTGAGAGAATGTGCTGGTTTGGAGTTTCCGGAACAACACCGTCTCCTCTCTTGTGAGTTTGAGGTGTGGGGTTGGGTAAGTCCTCCTGCCCAGTTTGTAGTGGCTTAGGATGTTTGTGTATCGTTTGGAGATGCACAAGTCTCCAAGACCAGCGAGGTCTGGTGAGCAGGGCCAAGCTATCAGCCCAGGCTCACGGCATCCTGGACTAGAATCGCCGCTCACCTTAGACGAGTCTGCCGTCGGCTCTTTCTTTCAAATAAAGTTTACTCCTTCAGTCAAGGGTTACGGGTAGCATCGAAGTGTTTGCGCTAATTGACTGGTTGTGTGCGTAAAGCGGGCTTCCAAGGTATACGTCGACGGTGCATTGCGGTGTTTGTGCACGTTAGTTCACGGACGTCTGCTTTGTCGAAGAGAAATGGACGCTACGGTGCGCTGATGCCCATATCATGAGCGCCGTTCGCTCGAACATTGCTACGGAGTCGAGCAAAACTGGGCAATACTAAGGGATAGTACCACATATATGCATTGTTTCTTACATAGCTATAAGAGCGGATAACACGAACAGTAACAGCAATAGACGCTAGACAAGCGCCAGCACCACAACAGCTCATGAAATAAGCTTATTGTGGGCGTTTATTATGCACGTCTTCATCATCTGCATTTTACGATCATCATGCGTGTTGCGTATCTTCTTCATCTCTTGTGTGTGATCATCATTATCGGGGTTGTGCCCATCGGGTTGGCATCATCGGGTGACTTGCCGAGCTACTGAGGAGAATAAACGTCGTCCAAATCGAGGCCTCATATTATTTACAATAGCTATCGCGCAGGAGGGGCCACTGTGGGCGAGTGGTAGCGTGCTTGTTTGGCGCATCATTGGCCCGGATCGGATTCCGGCCTTCGGCCATTGCAGCACGTTCTGTCTGTATCTGTCCACTCGTCACGTCTATATTTCACTCGCAGGCTACAACAAGCGGTGTCCTTTCTATTGTTCAATGAACGTCATGTGTTCTCATCAAATCGCCCCGCCACTGTGGTCTAGTGGCTATGGTACTCGGCTGCTGATCCGAGGGTCGCGGGATCGAATCCCGGCTGCGGCGGCTGCATTTCGATGGAGGCGAAATGTTGAGGCCCGTATGCTGTGCGTTGTCAGTGCACGTTAAATAACCCCAGGTGGTCGAAATTTCCGGAGCCCTCCACTACGGCGTCTCTCATAATCAGAGCTGGTTTTGGGACATTAAACCCCACATAACAACATGTTCTCATCAAAAAAGGAAAAAAAAAAACAAACTGCTAGTGATAGCCATTATGCGAATGGCAATGTAGAAAGAAAGAACGAGAGTGAGTCTTATCGTATGTGTCTCGTCTTGGGTTACAGAAGACGGAAAAGCGAACAGAGCCCAGCCCACTATAGCAGTACCCTTGCGCTTAGCCCGCTTCAACATGTTAATGAGAGTTGTAGTCAAATTTACACCCTTGCAAGGTGCGTCACAATTAACGATAAATGACGAGCTTAGCTGTTGCCACGGTTATTGTAGCATGAAATTGGCTCAAACTGTCTTTGTTGGTGCCTGATTGACGTAGGCTGCAATGTTAACATATAAATCATGCGGGTGCGGATATCCGCGTAATTTCTGCCTCACACTGCAGGTACGGGGCACCTGTGATTCTATCATCGTTAATCATGACGTGTATGATGTGTGCACCATTTTAGTGATTTCAAGATTAGTCATTCGTGTTCACCATAGATTCGCGCCGTACCATGCCAGTTTTGGTGTATGCGAAGTAAAAGAGTCGACCAAGAGGGTACCGAGAGGTTAGATAGATAGATAGATAGATAGATAGATAGACAGATAGATAGATAGATAGAGAGACAGACACAGACAGACTAGATAGACTAGATAGATAGATAGATAGATAGATAGATAGATAGATAGATAGTGTCAAAGTTGATGTAGGTTGACTAGAAATGCTTCGCATTAAAAATAGAGCATTAGACTGCAGCAATGAAACAAGAAGCTACGTTGCTCTCTCTGGTTACTGTGCAGTAATTTGCGCGCTTTCTGACGTCACACTTCAGCAAGGGCTACACCACACCCCAACCGCAGGCGCATTTTCGTGCGCCTGTGGTGCTCAAGATCCCGAGCTTTATTCCATAGCTACCCTCTTAAAAAGGGTACTAAGAAGGTAGGAACGGAAGCGGTTACCACCTTGTTAAAATGACAGAAAGTTGAGCGAGTTGGTAAGGGTCCATAGTGAAAAGAACAGGCATGCAAAACAGGGACACAAGGGGAAGAAGTGGACAGGAGTTGGCGTTCGTGTTGTCCACTTCTTCCCCTTGTGTCCGTGTTTTGCACGCCTGTTCTTTTCACTATAGACCACCTTGTTAGCAGCTTTGCTATATACATATTTCTGACGGTTTCCCACCTTAAACGTGAGGTAGATATCGTAAGTGCTGTCGTTACTACTAAGTGTGTCAGAGTTAGTAAAAGCTACTGTTTCCACTGGCAGTATTACATCAAGCTGTAATTGCGTTAGATAGGCTTGCGCGGAACTGAGACAAACTATAGGTGATTTGATCATGTGGGAATAAGAGTCTCGTGCAACATCGTGACATACGTACGCGGAGACAGCACAATATAAGAGCCTGGATGCAAAACAGTGATTACTTATTGGAATCCATGTCTGCTTACCAGTACAACGTTGCATGTTTTTTTTTGTGGGGTTTAACGTCTCAAAACCAGCTCTTATTATAAGAGACGCCGTAGTGGAGGTCTGCGGAAATTTCGACCGCCTGGGGTTCCTTAACGCGCACTGACATCGCACAGCACACGGGCCTCAACATTTCGCCTCCATCGAAATGCAGCCGCCGCAGCCGGGATTCGATCCCGCGACCCTCGGATCAGCAGCCGAGTAGCATAGCGACTAGACCACCGTGGCGGGGCAACGTTTGCGTCCCTCAGTATGGGCATAAATAGGATTAACGTTGCTGTTAGGGTATGTTACGTAAAAGCTTTGATTTTCTGTGTGAAGTAATGTGTGCTGTCCTTTCTACTTCGAACATGATTCTATCCACACTGCCCCAGACATTTCTATGCGCACCGTATTCAAAGCGCTAATCATATGAAAAATTAGCTAACGTTAATTAGTTGTTGTTGTTATGTGGGGTTTAACGTCCCAAAACCAGCTATGATTATGAGAGACGCCGTAGTGAAGGGCTCCGGAAATTTCGACCACCTGGGGTTCTTTAACGTGCACTGACATCGCACAGCACACGGGCCTCAACATTTCGCCTCAATCGAAATGCAGCCGCCGCGGCCGGGATTCGATCCCGCGACCCTCGGATCTGCAGCAGAGTACCATAGCCACTAGACCACCGTGGCGGGGCCAACGTTAATTAGTCATTGCATCAGAAATTGCATGTTTTTGGTTTTAATAGTGCGCAAACATTTTTGAAGTACTTTGTGGACTCTGCGAAATGTTCTCGTGAGTGCCAGACATTTATTATTATGAATGGTCGCTACAACCATAGCAGTAGTTATTATGCTACCCGGTATGCCGAAGAAGACGGGAATGTTGGGCTTAGTACTTTTGGCACTAATAAATTTTGCTTTTCTTGCTCTGTCCTTGCTTCCTGTACAAACTTCAACAGCCTGAGGAGATATTTTTGAAGAATACGAGGCAACGTACATGTTAAAAATGGGCTTCCGGCCTCCTCACGGAACCCTTTTCACAATGAAGGTGAACTATGATCGTAGGAGTTGTGCCTACCATCCGCAGGTGTTTCTCTTTTCGACCACAAAAATTCTGTTCTTTTGTATGCAATAATTGCTACTTTACATCTGAAACTCCAATTAATGTTTCCTAAGCCTTTTTTTTTGGCTGCATTAGGTTGTGTCTAACAAAACGACGAGCCCTTCATCCAATGTACACTCGCATACACATGTATGTATGCTGGTCAGGACGGTTAACGATATGAATTATCGATCGCGGATAGGTGTGACATCACTCCACACCCTGCGCACTGATCTTCTTCGCAGTCCGTAAATGGCGATGTAAAAAAAAAGGAGTCGTTTTAGTACGGATAACACATTGAAGCGCATGAAGTTATTGTGAAGAACTGTTTAAGAGTTAGCGCTGGTCAAAATTAACCGGTAGCCGGCTGTCGCTGCTGAGGTGTTCTCGCGACAAATCTGGAGGTGTCACTATACTTACTGTCCTTCTCCCAAGAGGATTGCCTCTGTGAAATTGTACTCTGTATCCGAGATGCCGTCCTTTCGAATGCGTATACAAGTTTCTTTTTCGTAATCACGTATTTGGTTACCAGTGGTGTCGAGCTCGATGGTTATGTAATTGCTGTCTGTCTGCCAGTACACTCAAAGTGGGTCAGAAGTATTTAGTGCCTGAAAATACAAAAATATAAGGCAGAGCTTAGTGAACAGCGGGACCATTTGCAAACATATGATGAATATGTTATAAGAAAATGTACTGAGGATACTGTACTGGGCCGACAACCGACATCACGATTTCTTGTTTGTGTAACGCAAGAGAGCAGTAAACCAATACACGCTGATGTGAATATTATTGGAGCAGCCGATTGGCCAGTAGCAAAGGTCACTTACGAAAGAGAAGTTTTGTGAATTCGGCTCATGAATGCCGAGGGAACGTGTCAACGCTGAGCATGGCGTCAGCGGTGGATAAACAGAGATGCTAATGAATTAGCGATAAGTTGTCCGCAAACGCAGCGAACTGCTCTTATAATGCTTTCGATAAACACGGTGCTAGAATAGAACGCCAGTTTCTCATGCCAAGGAATGACCTCTGTATGGAAGGTGTCATACACGGTTTGTAATTCGTAGCCAGTCAGTTACTCACCAATGAAGTTATTTTAAGCTAGTTAAGCTGAATATGTTCACTCACTACGGGTAGAGTGACGATTATTTTTATTTGATTGATTGATTTCTGGGGTTTTACGTTCCAAAACTACGACATGACTATGAGAGACGCTGTAGTGGAGGACGCCGGAAATTGGGACCGCGTGGGGTTCTTTAACGTACACTGACATCGCACAGCACACGGGCCTCAGCATTTCGCCGCCATCGAATTGGAGCCGTCGCGGCCGCTAATTTCTGCATCCCATGTCCGGGAGCACGGATAAGCGTCCGTGGCGGTAAGGGAAAGGTACCGAAAAAGATAGAAAGGAGGGAAGGGCCGTATTGGAAGGCTGCGGAAATTTTGACCACCTGGGGTTCTTCAACGTGCAATAACAACACACAGTACACGGACCTCTAACACTTTTCGCCTCCATCGAAAATGCGACTGCCGCAGCCGGCATAAAACCCGCGCTTTTGGGTGGCAGCCGAGCACCATGACCACACCACCACCTCGGCGTACCTTCGTCGGACCCTCGTGGACAGCCTGATAGCCTGAATGTTCTCAACAAATTTTTGCATGAGAGTGAACTGGACAAACGACTTTCAAGAGTTTCGAGTCCCGCAGGTGCTTCGACCATTATCCTCATCCTGATAATCCATGTCATCTCTTTCATTGTACACCTACTTCCCTTCCCCGAACGCCGAGCAGCGGGTCAGAACAAGGATTCAGGCCGACCTGTCGGCTTTTCTTTCACAAGAAATTTCTCCCTCGCTGTCTCGGGGTAGACATTAAAATTTTTTGAGGCAAAAGAACAGATATACACGAGAAATACATGCAAGCTACGCAAGTCGGCTAGAGCCACCCTTCAACACATGTTATGGGGATGTCCAATATATCAAGATCACATGGCAGTCTCCCCGGAGGCTCTACGGGCGCGGGGGTCGACCGCGTTGCTCAATTCAGAACTGACGGACCAGCTTTGGGCCGTCCAGCGAGCCGTGGAGGCAGCGCTGTAGCAACAGCTCCAAGCTGCCATCTAGGCGGCCCCAGGCCCGGGCCTTCCATTGGCCGGATCTTAAATAAAGCTATTTCACTCGCTCAAAAGAACAGGCACTATATATACGTGATTGACACCGTGCTGCATGGCCTGAAATCGAAAACATGCCTGTGCTACCTGGACGACATTGTCCTCTTTTCGTCGACGTTTCCCCAGCACCTGCAACGCTCGGAGGATGTTTTAAAGTGCCTTGCCGAGGCTGGTCTTCAGCTCAACACGAAAAAGTGTCGCTTCGCCAACCGATCTATTAAGGTCTTGGGGAATGTTGTGTAGCAAGGACGGCATCCGCCGTGACACTGAGAAGATTGCGGCGGTCCTTCGCTTCCCTCTCCCCGAAAGACCTAAAGATTTGCGAAGCTTCCTTGGCCTTGCTCCTTATTTCCACCGATTTATACGAAACTTTGCCTCCATCGCTGCGCCACTTCACAAACTACTTGCGTCTGGTGTACCGTTTCTCTGGTCGCAAGAGTGCGAAGCAGCCTTTGATAGTTCAGAGGGCGCACTCACGTCTGAACCCGTGCTTCATCATTTTGATGAGACAGCACCGACTCTCTTGCACACAGACGCTAGCGGCCACGGCGTTGGGGCCATTCTTCTGCAACGTGACAACTCGTCGCGAGAGAGAATGATTGGGTATGCCAGCCGCGTACTCACCGTCGCAGAGAACAACTACACGATCACTGAGCAGGAGTGCCTGGAGGTGGTTTGGTCCATACAAAAGTTTCGACCCTACTTGCACGGCCGTCATTTTACGATTGTTACGGACCACCACGCTTTATGCTGGCTCTCCTCGCTCAAGAACCTGACTGGACGCCTGGGCCGCTGGATTCTCCGACTGCAAGAATATGACTTTGACATTGTTCATAAGCCTGGCAAAACGCACCAAGACGCTCACACACTCTCTCGTTGTCCGCTTCCGGCGCGATCTCCCGAAACCTCGACAAATATCTCGCACAGAAGCTCCTCAGCTGTCACCTCTACTCCAGTCTCCTCTCTAGCCTCAATAGAGCGCTTTTGCCCAGCAATCGATCACAGATTCGCTTGTCGCCAACGGGCTGACCCTTACAGCCGCCGCATTATGGACTACATATCTGGAGAAAGAAATAATATAGTTACAGCGTTTGTATTTCAGACCAACCAAGCTGGTAGTCACACCACGCTCACCCAAGATACATCATCGTCTTCTTTCTTGGGTGTCTCTCACATCCCTGTAACCGTACACCCCACTGCAGGTCAGCGTCATTAATCGCCACGTAACAATATATTTTTGCTCTCATTTTGTGTGTGTGCCTGCGTGCACATGTCTTTCATGGACCAAACCATTCAGGGCTGTTCGCGTATGCTCCACGTTTCTTTTTCCATACTCCATTTTTCGTGAAACTCAGCTCGGTGACGATCCTTTGCACTGTACTGGTGCCGACCGCAGCATAGACTAAGCATAGCATAGACTAAGGTGACGGCAGCGCGAGTGTCTCCTAACGAGGGCTTACAATCTGCTGCCAGACGAGCTCGGCCCGCCCGTTCGGTATTATGGAGGCGCCGTACAGACGCAGACGGCATCTTGCACTGGCCTTTGCTCCTTGGACACACCTCTGTATCCCAAACACCGTTTTTTTTTGTGAGCTGTTCCCTTTCCACCCCCCGTTATGCATGTTCGTGAAGTGTACTTAAAAACATGCACCCATGAAAAACTTTCATCTTTGAAAAAGGCTGGTCTCCAGCCGAAACGTCAGAATAAATCCTAAATATGTTTGTCACTGTGACTTTCTGATCATATATATATATATATATATATATATATATATATATATATATATATATATATATATATATATATATATATATATTATGGGGCAGGAAGGATCAGTCAGCACTGCCACTTGACGGAGGGCTCTTCAACGTCGTTAGGTTCGTGGTTAAGAAACAATGCTTCTGCTGCGCTCATGTGACAAGAGGCTAAGTGCGTCAGCTCCGAAGAATGGTTCCAGCGGTGGAATGCCCTTGCACGGTCGCCATAATGCATCCCATTCTAAGCTCCGGCACAGCGAAGCGCAGCAAACATCTGTGTATTCCTCCCGAGAGGTGGATGTCCCAAGAGGTGTTTCGACACAAATGGGAGTTATATATGCTGCGGCGCTTAGTGCTCGCATTGAAACGTGATTAAGTGCATCTGGTAGAAGTAGTAGTGGTAGAAGTAGAGAGTTCAGCTGAAATGTTTTAAGTATATGAAGGAGAAGTACCGACATCAGCTAAGGTATTTTAAGTATATCAAGTATACTTGATATACTTAAAATACTTTAGCGGAAGTCGCTACTTCTATCACTGCTACCTCTGCGAGATGCATTTAGTCATGTTTCAATGCGAGCACTAAGCGCCACAGCATCTATAATGCCCACTTGTGCCGAAAAGTATACTCGATATACATAAAATACTTTAGATGAAGTCGCAGAGGAGAAGACGGAGGGACTGTAGGATCCACTGCACAACTTAGGAGAGATAGCTATAGGCCATAACTCTCTTTGACTTTTAGAGAACATGGCGATGAGGGCAAAATGGTTAAGTTCACGTTGCAAGATCAACAAGGAGAAGCACTGAACTGCGGAGAAAAAGAGGAAAAAAAAGTAAGAATGAAACAAACAATGTACTTATATTGGTACTTGGTACTTCATTAACGTCATTTCTGCACCGCAGGCTTTACGGCTCAAAGTCGCAGTACGATGCCGCGTGTGATTGGCGTTTCGCTTAACCTTATAATGACGTATGGCACGTATTGTCCCTTTGTTTTAGAATTCTGTTGCGTGGTTTACTAGAGGACTTCACATCTGCTGCCTGGTTATTTTCGGAAGAGAAGCACTGCGCTTATTCTACGGGTTTTATGCAATAGTTCTATACGTTTGACTGTATCCAGAATTGCTAAATATGTTTACTTCCCCAAGTGGCTGATTGCTTACCCACATGCACAGCCTTCGAGCAAGCGTCGTTATTGGCACGGATACATTGCAGTTTCGCAAAATGTGGCGCTCATGACCCTTCAGTCTGTCGCTTGACCATTGGCTGGTCTTACTGTATTAGCTACGCGATATTACACCCATATCCCAGTCATAATTAATGGCAGTAGGGCTTGTCTAATGCAAATTACACTCATCATATTCATCAGTGCGGTTAATCGCACAGTATGAGTTTCTGTACGGAACTCAGATATTAAAATAACAGTTACCGTTACTACTTAATAATTCGGAGTAACATACGTAACACTTTCGCGTACCTAATTCGTATCTATATGATGATAACAGTATGTGTATTCCCTTACGAAAATTTTTAATGCGTTTTTTTTAGAAAGGCTTTTGAACTTGCTCGATAGAATCCTATGGTGTTTATTTTGACGCCCTATAGAATTTTTCTATGGAGTTCCAAAAGTTATTTGGCCACCGCATTCTTATAGAAACATTATAGATGTTTTCCTATAGAGCATGTCTATCGAGTTCCTTTTGAGATCGTACCGACATATTTCAACAGAGAATTTATACCTGAGTTCTTTTTGAGACTGTAAAGACAAATTTCTATAGAGATGTTCCATGGTGTTTCTTTAGGATGGCAATAGAAACGTTTCGCAATAATTCTTGAAAAAAAAACACTTGCTCGCCACGTTGGGGGATGTCCTCTCGAGAGGGTACTGTACTCAACAGAAGGCGAGGTCGGGCGCTCTGCTTTTCTTAAGAAAAACCGATCTTCCTAGGTCCGGCAGTGGAATTCGAACTTGGTACCTCTCGCACTGGACACCGATACTCTACCAACTGCGCCACCGCCTTTTTTTTCTTTATTACATGGAAATGACAACTGAAGTTAAAGATCAGGATGAGAACGACTCCACACTCAAAAATCAGGCAAACACACACATGCGTCTAACAAGTGCATCCATTCAGGCGGCGACTCCTGAGCCGCATGCACACTTCTTACGTAGGCTACAGTTTCTCGGTAGAATGATCTTGTCGAACGTGGGCTTTCCGCATGGCGATCACACAGTCTTGATCTCCATAGGCTGTATAAACCGAGCACTATGAACATGTCATAGGGAGGACCGGTAATCGTTTTGAACGGTAGAAATCGAATTGAGTAAGGAGTGATGTCCATGTCCTTTTTAAGAGTTCGCTGGAGAATGTCCCAAAAAATATTGCATCCGTACAGTCAATAAAACAGTGATCAATTGTTTCTGCGCTTGGACAGAGTCGACAATTCAAGGACCACGGCACGAAGCAGCCCTTCGCGTTCAACCACGTTTTAACGGGAAGTGTTCCCGAATGCAGTTTAAAGAAAAATGTTTTGACACCAGGAGGTATACACATTTTCGAAACCCTTCTAAGTACATTTTGATAAGGCCGACCTAAATCGCGTTTGCTTTTCTATGTGCAAATTTTAGTCATATGCTAGTCGAAGTCAAGGCCATGAAATTAGCGTATGGGAAGGAAGTGTAGTGCCAAGGGAAGGTAACCAATGGTCAATAATCGCGACAGATTGGATTCCAAGGGAAGGAAAGTGGGGCGGGAGGCGGCAGGACGCTAGCTGGTCGGTTTAGATTAAAATGTTCGTGACGACAACATAGCTGAGGTTACGACATGACCATGTTAATTGGAGAAAAATATGGAAGAGATTTTTGCCCTGCAGTGGGCGTAAATAGACCCCTGATGAAACTTTTTTTTCATAAGAATGTTACATGTATTAATACACCGTCTATAGATCACTTATAGAGGACATATAAAAATTCAGTCTATAGGCAGGTAGCGTTAAGAGTTCTAAAGGTACTCTATAAAGGTTACTTTATAGAATTTAGTAGATACATCCCTTATAGAGCGCGTATAGTGAACCAGTCTATAGAAAGAAAGCGTTAAATGTTTTAAAGACGCTCTATAAAAGTTACTTTATCGAATTCAGTACATATGACGTCAATACGCTTTCTATTGTGCGTGAAATGACGTGTTTCTATAGAAGGTATTTTTAGACTTTTCTATAGTCGTCCTATGGAAAACATTCTATAGATGGCGAGTTCCTTTCGAGTTCCTTTAGACTCTATAGGAACTCATTAGGAGTTCTAAAGGAACTCTAAATCCATTTTCGTAAGGGTTGAGTGCATCTCAGTCTTCTGTACCAGTGCCTTTTTCTCTTCTTTTATTGTGTACATATTTTGTTTCATTCGCTCCTGTGTAGAGACCTACGACATTGCCTCTTTTTCTTTCAGTTACCAGTTTATTTATGATTTTCCAGTGAAAAAAAAAGCTCCCATGTGCCCGTTTTGCCTTCCTGTACACTCTGCATGCCATGTTTGCCAAGCCCGGGGGTACAGACCCTGTCAAGCCTGATCTACGGCTTTTTTGTCTGTACCCACCAAGCTTCATTGTGTGTTTTTGAAGCTGAAATAAATCCTGATTGATTGATTGATTGATTGATTGAATACTGCTTGTGATGACTCCGGGTCTTATCGCTCGGCAGCAACTGTGGAAAGCAACTGTCGCCATCGCTGGCGCTCGCGCTATTTCGGCACCCATTAGCGGGCAGCTCGTAAACGCTTCTACGTGCTGCGTTTTCAACGTGAAGAGACTGCGAAAAGTGTCCCTGGATGCAGCCGTATTCTCTTACACCGGCGTTTTTGTAGAGTTACGTGAGGTCTTATCCAAAATAGCTAGCTGCCAGCCTCACTTCGCATAACATTTTATATCATGCATTTTTCTTTGGTTTACAACAAAGATACGCCAATTTGCTTATAGGTTGACGTCGAAGAGACCGAATAAAGCGCAGCGGATGATCTCTAGGCGTTAAAGAAATCAGCTAATGCTAGTTCTGCCTCAAGCGATATAGTAAGTGCCCCCAGAGACGCCATTTCTTGAAAGAAGTGCAGGCACTTTCCAGCTGTGTTTTGGAACAAAATCGCAAATTCACTGCTTGAAATGAAATTATACTTGGTTCACATGTTCACAGGTGCCTTACCGACTGACTGGCACTGTATTCTGACCTGTGCTCGGAAAGTGTTGCACAGCCCCTTTACAGCAACATGAGACGCGATTTCTCCAGTGGCACGCGTTTGCGTGAAACGTTACAGAATTATTTCAATGTGCTTGTGCCTCGTACTTGCATTTAGAGCATCGTGCCGCTTCGCACAGCTTCGCTGCCTAGCGATCTTCAGAGGGTGATGATGATGATGCTCCTGAAGAGCTACGGCACTTACCCACCAGGGGGGATTGGCCAAGAGTTATTTGTTGATTACGTTTTGATTTTAAATTGTTGGAAGGAACCGATAGAGAGAAAAAAAAGGATGATTTAGAGGGAATTTCAGAGGGTGGAATGGACTTCAACGTTTTTCTTTTCAGTTGGTATGCCTTGTGCATAGAGGAAACATTTCTGTTACCTAATTGGCAAGGCGGCGATTGTAGCACGTGAATTATTTTCTTTCAATCTGGGACGATACAAAAGCTGCGGCTAGAAATGGTTGCGAGTGAGCCTTATGCAACAGTCGTGCTGAGTCCGAGTGTGAGAGATTCATGGTGCGTGCTTTGAAAGAAGATGAACTTACCTGTGTTATGTCCAGAACGTCGTCTTCGTTGGCGAGATCTTTAGATGCGCTGTCCATGTCCTTTATGAGGCAGCAGAACACAGCGAGTACTATTGAACGAAGTCTGAAAGGTGGGTTCATTTTCGGGCGTAGAGAGGGAGTGAAGACGGTACGTTGCTGAAGTGCTCGAAATTCGCCGACTAGTTTCTGTGTGAACAACTCCGGCAACTTATAGGCAGATGGGAATCTTGCTTATCACTATGCTAAAATAGTGTTTTGTTAATATGAGTGCATTCCTCGCGCTGCTTTCCCTGAATAAATAATACAGTTTTCATTTTAGCATACACATTTATAAGTCCACTGGGATTTCGTTGACGATGACTTGACGCCAGCTTGATGCTTGCAAAGTTCAGAGCTCAAGTTCAAGTTTTGCACGGGCAAATTAATTTAACATGCGCGACGTGTAGCGTTCACAAGTGGAGCACAAGGTTACCACTTGCTCAGAGCGTCTCCAGAGCAGATCACTGCTAGTGGCCGATGGCAGACATGAACTAATCCATTCGCTTGTGCCCACTGCGCCCCTTTGAGGGCCTTTCGCAGCGCGAACTCTTTAATCGAAAACGCGCGCGTGCCGTGCTCTCGCTTTTCGTTACGTATTGAGCGCCTAGGCAAGGTAGTTACAGGAACTAATTAAAAAGAATTTAATTCGCAAGCCTCATAGATGTCATGGGGAGGTGTCTTTGAGCTACCTCGGCGTCGACAAGAACGGTACGGTACAAAATCCTCCGTAAATATCGTCTCCGCAAAGCTTACAAATGTGAACCAGCAGTCTGTAAGAAATGATAAATGAATGCCAATGTTGATTAACTTATTTATTTGTTGATTTCTAATTTATTTCCAGTACATCAAGGGACCCTGTTTAGGGTTTTACATGAGGGGTGGGCAACAATTTAACATAGCACATGTTTTACAATTTTTTTTTATTGAAGAGTAGCCCTGCCACGGTGGTATAGAGGCTTTGGTACTCGCTCGTTGATCCGAGGGTCGGGGAGTCGAACCCCGTTCGCGTCGGCTGCATTTCGACGGAGGCGAAATGCTGAGGACCGTGTACTGTGCAATGTCAGTGCACGTTAAAGAACCCCAGGTGGTCAAAATATCCGGAGCACTCCACTAGTGTCTCCCGTAGTCATAGCTGGCTTTGGGACGTAAGCCCCAGAAATCAATCAATCTTTGAAGACTATCAAGATGGAGTGATGCACGGCGCTGGGAGGGAGAGCGTTTCGGCCCTTTGGCGTGCTGACGGAAAAAGGAAGGTGAATGTGCATGAAGTGGGTGAACGTCTTTGGTGTGGCTGAGTCTGTTAGAACGACGATGAGCTGGAAGGATCACAGATGTACGACGGGTAGCGTGATAAAACTTACGAAAAAAATACAAAAAACGAGCGATTTTGCGACGGAGAGCAAGGTTGGGAATATGAATACAAGGTTTAAGCTCTATAACACTGTTATTGTATGAGTAGTCAGCGATATCAAACCTAGTCGCATGATTTGAACAGATTCTAGAGTTTAATCAGATTATGTTAGTTAAGGTCGCACGTGGCGCATGCATATTCTAACTTTGGGCGCAGTAGTGTGTCATAAGCTGATAGTTTTAGCGGAGATGGAGCCAGGCGGTAAGTTCCGGCGAAGGTAGCAGAGTACGCAGTTAGCTTTGTTGGTTATATTGGTTATGTGGGGCGTACAAGAACGACTAGTAGTGAGTTCTATGCCAAGGTATGTATAAGAGGTGACAGATGAAACTGAGGAGTTACGAAGAAGGTATTGTGGTGCCAGGTAGTCGTTCCTGCGCTGAAAAATGACGAGGGTGAAGGTGTCTTATTGACGTTTAGTGACATAAGCCACTTTGTGCACCAATCTTCAACGTGACTTAGGTCAGATTGGAGCGCTAGGATGTTGTTTTGTTGCGGATTGATCGATAGATGAGACAGTCGCCAGTAAATAATCTGATGCTGCTTGAAATATTAGTAGGTATGTCGTTAATAAAAAGTCGAGTAGAGTGTCAAGTACCGACCCCAGAAAAACATCTGACCTAAGGGGAGTTGACGCAGAACAGACATTGTTCGCAACGACAAACTGTTTTCTGTTAGTTAAAATATCTTGGATCCAGTTTAGTACAACTGGGTGAAAAGTGATGCGCGACAGCTTTGAAAATGTATTTTGTGTTGTTGTTGTTATGTGGAGTTTAAAGTCCCAAAACCACCTCTGATTATGAGAGACGCCATAGTGGAGGGCTCTGGAAATTTTGACCACCTGAGGTTCTTTAACGTGCACTGACATGGCACAGCACACGGCCTCAACATTTCGCGTCCATCGAAATGCAGCCACCGCAGCCGGGATTCGATGCCGCGGCCCTCGTATCTGCAGCCGAGTACCATAGCCACTAGACCACCGTGGCGGGGAAAAAGTCTTTTGTGTGGGACTTTGTCCGAAGCCTTTTCGAAATCTAGAAATAAGGCATCTACTGGTATGTTAATAAATATGGCGGAGCTAATGTCATTCTTAAATAATACTAATTGCGTTTGGCAGGAAAGGCCCTTCTCAAAACCGTGCTGGTTTTGGTGGAAGTAGTCAACAAAAAGAAAGTTAGCTACGTGTGAGTAATTACTGTGTTCCATTAGTTTGCGGCATACGGACTTCAGTGATATGGGTCGATAGCTGTTAAGGGAGGAAGACAGACATTCAGACAGACAGACAATGAACTTTAATTAATCCTGAGGAGCTACGTAAGGACTCCCTAGCGGGAGGCCGTTGTAACCGCTGGCCGCACCCACGTGGAGGAAAGAACGCCATGACGCTCCGCCCTTTCGTGGGCCCTCTGGATAGCCTGGGCTTGCTTTTGGAGCACCGTGCTTGTGATGGCCTCCTCCCATTCAGCTTCGCTGGAGAGAACGTCGTTAGGCAACGCGGGACATCGCCAGAGCATGTGAGCCATAGAACAAAAAGTTTCACTGCAGTCGGGACAGCCAGGGTCCACGTCCGAGTATAGCTTACTGAGGAAGCCCCGGGACGGGAAAGAGCCCGTCTGCAACATTCGTAGAGTAACTGACTGACCTCTGCTGAGCTTCGGATGAGGAAGAGGGTAGACTCTCCGGCCAAGTTGGTAATGTTTAGTAATTTCATTGAATGTGAGAAGTGCGTCGTTCTGCTGAGCCTCTTCCTGCCCCTCCGGAGACGCCAGACCGCCGCGGCGCGTGAGTTCTCGCGCACGGTCGTGAGCCAGCTCATTGAGGTTTGGGAAGCCCTCAAGAACGTTCGTCCCCATGTGTGCGGGGAACCACGTAAGTGCGGGGAACCACGTGTGCGGGGAACCATGTGAACCGGGGCAAGCCCGTGGGGGAACCACGTGTGTGCGGGGAACCACGAACGTTCGTCCCCATGTGTGCGGGGAACCATGTGTGCGGGGAACCACGTGTGCGGGGAACCATGTGAACCGGGGCAAGCCCTCTTCTCTAGAATGGAGGCCGCCTCTCGAGCGAGGTTACCCATTTCGAATGCCCTAATTGAGTCTCGCGAATCGGTGTAAACGTAGAAACGCTCTGTGCCACACAGGGCCAGCGCAACCGCGATTTGTTCGGCTATACCAGGGGTGGCCGCCCTTACCGAGGCTGATGAGCGAAGCACCCTTTTTTGGTGACGAGAATGATATTTCCTACTTTCCAGTCCCGTGGAGCCATTCCAGTTGATGTCTGCTGAAAAAGCGCTGCAGGATTACAGTAGATGCACGTTTAGTGCTTATCAGTATTTTGTAGTTCATGTTTGTCCATTCCTGCAAGTGGTAATTTAAGGGATTCGATAGCTTTTTCCATTCCTACAGCACTAATAAGTTCCGACATGGGTGGATGGTCAAGAAGTGAAGTGTGAGGCAGGATGTCGTCTTGCTAGTCAGTGAAAACAGAACAAAATACTGCGTTCAGAGCATCGGGTACACTGCAGTCGGGTATCACACAATCATAATGATCACGTAGTCAGCCGGATTTGGAGGGTTGCCGATGTACTGTTTTCCAGAATCCATTTGGATTGTTTTTTAGAATATTTGGAAGCGTAAAAGAAATGAATGTACGCTTTGCTTTAACGGCAATAGGCTCAAGTTCTTCTTCAGCGTCGCGGTATTTCTGCTAGGCTAAAGGCATAGTCAGGGATGTTGCTGCAGGGAATTTTCATAGCTTTTGTTTTCTATACGTTTGAGTCATGAATGGAATCATAGTGTTTTAGTTCGCTTAGTAACCGGAATAGTAGGAATAAACGTTTTTGTTAGTTAATGCAGATTGTTTTTAAAGGGGCACCAATTTCCCTCGACATTTCACTGGGAAAAAATCACCGAGGAACCATTCACAATAATACCTAATCCGTCATTAAGTGCATCATAGTTACCTCGGTCGTAAAGCGTTATTGCTTTTTAAAATCTTTGTTGACTGTGTTACCCGATAGTTGTAACCAGCGAAAATGCTCAAACATGACTCGTCGCGTGCTCATCAAACATTATTACGGTGAGACGTCAGAAATAAATGAAGAAGGCTTGATGTATTATTAGCGCTTAAACTTGGGCCGGGTGGCTGAATCGGGTGACAGACAGTCAAACAGACAGCAAAATTTCTGCGTTCAAGTATCCCGAGAAAGGCCATCGTGTTTAAAATATCGATACCCTTTAGCTTGGCCTTAAGAGTTGAACGCGATATCGTTGCTTGGTCCCATTCTCATCGCGCTCTCCTCTGCGTGCCATACTCTTTAGCCGCCTAGCCACGAAATCGTCGCGACGCCACTTGGCAGAAAGTGCGAGTAACCTGCGTTACTGCGTAGCCTCCCTCGTCGTTATTCGCCATTTGACATAAATGCGCCATCAAAACTCGATGAAGAACGCACCATTATAATTGAGACTTGGGCTAGTTGGTAATGATTCCTCTCGAGGTGGGTGCAGCGCTACACGAAACACGGACACAGAAGACGCACCTGTCCTGCGCGTCTGTCTTCTTTGTCGGTGTTTCGTGTAGCGCTGCACCCACCTCAAGATGAAGGAGGCAGGAGGATATATGCGGGGTGGCCGATCGCGTAGCTCATCGCGCACAGGATCGAGGGGTCCCAGGTTAGATTCGCCAGTCTCCGGAGGTTTTCTCTGATTTACTTATTTGCATCTACCTTGAATTTTCGCTCACAGACAACGCTGAATTTTCCCTCACAGCCATCGACACCGACACGGGAATTTCTGCGAGATGAGCTATTTAACGTTATGGCGTTAAGATACGGCATTGACAACTATGTAATAAGCGACACAAAACCGACCCTTCCGCCACACTTGGACATCGATGGGCGGCCAAGCTTGCTACGCGGCCGCTCAACAGAGGCCAAGGGTTCGCTTGTTCACCCCAAACGGCGCCCACGACTCTACGTGCTTCTGTTATTGTTTGCTTTTAACATACCGTAGTCTTAGTCATCATAACACACAGGAACCTATTACAGAAAAGATGCTCCGTCCTTTATGTATCTGTTATCCAAGAAGCATGGATGTAGCATTTATTTAGGTTGACGACTTGTCTTGGGTCTTGTCATTGCGGTCAGAACTGGTAGTCTTGCAGCTGGAGCTGTATGGCTCATAAATTGATGTTGAGTTACAGCGATAGTTGAAGAACTCTTTACAGCTTTCCGAAGGACCCTGATCAACATAGCCGTCAGGCAAGTACAGTCTGCACCTGTATTTAACTGCAAATAGATACGTTTTCTGTTAAATCGACAAGAACACGAGCACTGAGCACTTGTCTACACAAGTGTAGCACTTGAAAAAAGTAGTGTTCCTGCCAGCTCGGAGATGGATCAAACAGCGACATTATTGATCTTGTACATGATGCCTTTACCTAATGCAAGTATAAATCAAGCACTACAATGGAACTTGTCATGTGAACTAGCCTAGGCGTCATGTTATAGTACGTAGCAAAAGAGAGAAAAACAGGACAATTGGTTTCCGGGAAATTCGAGACACACGCTATGGATATATCTATATCAAATTATGGCCTTCTTTGCCGCTGCGAGGGGGTAATAGATTTCACTTGCAAATATCCTTTATACGACCCGTAACTATTCCAGTGATGATGTGATAATCGTAACTTATTTTATCATACACAGGACTTGCTTATTGGTGACCATCACATTGCAGCTGCGAAATTTCTTGAAACAGTCGGCCCATTCATGCATCAGAGTTTTTCGTTTAGGGAAAACACATGATATACTTTGAAGATTGATTGAATGATTGATTCAGGCTTTTTTCAACACGATTTACAATTGCCTTGGGAGACGTTGTGAAAGACCCGTAAGGTGGCTAACCAGGTTATGCTAGCCTGACAGCAGCTGCAGCAGTGCGATCTCTTTCGTTTACGAGGTATACAACTTGAGAACACTTGTATATGGAGTACTACAAGAACAATAAATAAGACAACTCTTTTCTGCTTTTGAGAGGGGAACAAAACAGAAGGAAAGTAACAAAATAATGTCGCATGCACATGACATTATCTGTTTACAAATTACGTAATACACATTATTCATTCAGCACACAAAAATGCAAACAGTGCATAACTTAACACAAACACTTAAGACTCAGGAGAAATAAATTCTCTGACTTGCTTTTTAAGTTGTGTGGGGCAGATTCTATTCTGCGATAACATTATTATGCCTAGGTATTCGTTTAAAAGGTGTGGTATTAAAGTTGCTAATTTTTGTAGACCCGTAGGTGATGCGGATGATATGCCCATATTTGCTTAAGTTAGTCGACTACCGATTGCTAATTTTGCTTTAGCACTATCAAAGCGCTTTCTTCCCAATCCCAATGATTTGATTTGTTAAGAGCACATTACCGCTCAGACGATACTCAGAAATTCTGGAGCATCCTGGTGACTTCGTTACATGTGGGGGTATAGGGAAAAGCGTACATCATGGACAGAGGTAGAAGACAAAGGGCGGTGACGTTGAAGCAACAATTATTGAAATACGGCGAACGGCACACTGCTATGGAGACACTTTCTTAGCAGTACTGCAGTCGCTTTTTTTTTTCTCCAGAGGTATCGGTAGCACGGCAAATACAGGCCTTAGCCCTCTGTGACATCTACTTCGCCGCAGTATTATAGCACGCTATGCACGCTGCGTTATCATAGCACCCTGTGTTTTCCCTACAGTGGTCTTGAGTAAGTCGGGAGATTATGAGCACTACCAGCCGTGAAGGATCATGCTAATATTCTCTCGACTCAGCATAGCAGAGCAGTCCTACCAGCGGACAAACTTTGCTGAGTTTCTTCCTGTCCGGGAACCGGCTCGCGTTATTCTTCACAACCAAAATATATTTTTATGCGCTGGAGTTATCCTCACTAGGTGCTTGGTTGAGATATTGGCAGCAGGGCAAAATAGAGGAAGCTTGTATCATCATCATCATGTCCACTGCAGGACGAATGCCTCTCCCAATGCTCTCTATCCTTTCCTGTCCTGCGCGAGCCGATTCCATTTGATGCCTGGTAATTTCTTAATTTCGTCACCCCACCTTGCTCTCTTTGTCAGGACAGTGCCGTCCTGAGGAAGAGAAGTCCACTTGTCGAAACATCGGCTCCAGCGAAATTCCCTGTTCTGCATCGGTTTTAGCGATCTGTTCATCGATTCAAACCTTCCTCGTCCCATGAGCTTCTAATGTGTCGTGTGTGTTTCTTGAGGGCTAATCGGGGTACGTTTGATACTTGTACAATTGCTCGCTTGACATAATGCGTACTTTCTAGATACTACAGTTTGTGCCATTAGATATGACATCCGGGTGTCAAAAGGCCATATAGGAGTTATTCCGTGACGGTAATGCATTCTCAAATGTATTCTCAAATTTATCGTTATCTCAAATATATTCATAAAGCTTAATATAAGTGTCAGCAGGGATATGAAACATTTCGAAATTAAGTAATATCTGGTGAACAGAGGTGCACATAGTCAAGGTGACCTTGAGGGACAGGATCTAGACCAAGCATACAGGTCCGTGTGTCCCAAACACTTAAAACCTCAAACGTTTCTAAATCCTTGTTCACATTCAGATATCTCAAGTGCCCGCCTGATAATTAAAATCAAGGTGAGAATTAACGATAGAAATAATATACAGTGACGCTACCAGCGCTTGGATAAGTTGCATCAACGCTGTAGATATACATGACGTAGCACTTCTTGGGATGTGGATCAGAATACTGCAGTGTCATCATTTCCGGTGAGGTTCCTGCACAAAAATACAAATGATGCAGAGGATCGGTAAAATGTGCATTATTTGGCGACAAACATTTTACAATGCAATAGCACAGGGCTGCAGGATAAGGCGTCATACATAATTGTGTCCTAATGCAATGAAAAGGCGTGACATGAATATGAACACAAGACATGACCACAAGATAACAGGATAACGCCGGTGCTCGTATTGCACACTTCTCTTACCTTCTGTCCATGGCCTGCACGCCTTTTCTTTGCATTACGGACCATTAGCAACTCGCTTAGCTTTCTGTTCTTTTAAGCATATTTACGTGTTACTGTAGGGTTGTGGTTCTCAAATGGGGGTCCGCGAAGCCATTTTTGGAGGTCCGCAAAACCCGCGACCGCAAGCGAAAGAAAAAGAAATATAAAAAGCTCTTTTCTTTGTATTTTTTGAACGCTTCACAGCATGCCCTTACTGTGCCGTGGCGAGGCAGACTTCGCGGCAAGACGGTGATATACCGCAGCCGCTTCTCCACGGTGGTCGACTGGCACTGGCACTCGGCTATTGATCCGCAGGTCGTGGGATCTAATCCCAGCTGCGGTAGCGTCATTTCGATGGGGGCGAAGTGGTGAGGCCCGCGTACTGTGAGAAGCCAGTGGGCGTTAAAGAACCCAAAGGGGTCGAAATTTTCGGAGCGGCGTCTCTTATAATCATGTGTTCATTTTCGGCCAGGGCGGGGATGGGGGTAATAACACAGAAATCAATGTAATTCTCCACGCCAGAATATTTTTATGCGGTGAAGGCTACTAAACGTGGGAAGGAGCCAAAACCAGCACCGGCCACAGTGCACCAGTGAGAACAGGCCGAAACACAGAGCGGCTGTTTTCGGGGTCTCAAGAAATTGTGACATTGACGCGAGCATCCCTGCTACTCGTACATCTAAAGCGTATAAAGCAGCTGTCTCTGCTTCATTACAACACTGAATAGCTTTAGGTGAGGTACTGTTAAGCTAACGTGCTGCACAATGTGTAACTTTCCTGTGCGTTATTGACTCTACAGTCTTGTATTTTGCCTTTCGTTGACGAAATTTTTTGTAAGGCTCGAAGTGTTATTCATATTAGAAAAATAAACTGAAATTTTTCGTGCGCACATTATTTTCACTATTCGAATTCGAAATCATCTGAAAGCAAAAGGAATAGAACGAACGATCTCTAATTCGTTAACAAACACAACCACCTCGCCTTTTTGGACGTTTCGATTGAGGCGAAATGTTGAGGCCCGTGTGCTGCGCGATGTCAGCGCAAGTTAAAGAACCCCTGGTAGTCTGAATTTCCGGAACCCTCCACTAAAGCGCCTCTTGTAATCATACCGTACTTTTGGGACGTGAAACCTCAGAACCGCCATTCGCGACACTGTCAAATGCTTTCATTTTGTCGAATTCATTTTCCGGCTTGTGAGCTCTGATTGGCTCACCGAACTCCTTTGGACATTATGGTTGGCTTAAAATGCCACCATTAGAGAATTTCAAAATGCGTATGAATTTAGCAGTCTCCGGGTCAGTCTTCCCTCTGGTCTGTGGGCATTCAAATTCGTTTTCTCAAAACATAATTTTTCGTTAAGTCGGTGCGAATGTTTCTAATGCGACTAAAGACAGCTCGCTGCTTTTTTAACGCGTACGAGGTCGTTTTGTGGAAATATAATGAACTAGAAGTAAGGCTGCATAATAAAGAGCTTTTGCTTTACGATAAAACGATATACAGAACATCTTTTGAAATTGTGTAAAAGAAAAGGAAAATGCTTCTCATTTTTATTTTTGCAGCATAAGATACGTCGAGTTTAGTAAGTAGAAGTTAAAGCACTACACAAAATGGTGAGAACACCTCGCAGACATTTCTGGCAGTTGTTAACAGTGCAGCACAATACGGCCATAAATATATGGTAATAGGGGGTGCTCTATCCCCTAAAGGACTCCAATTATAGTGTCGCAGATGGCATGAAAGTTGTAATTCCTTCCTCGATCATGTAGAAGGTTGGTCACTTCACTTTCATGCACATATTGCATATGATTGAAACCCGCACTGAACCCAAGCACTCAATTGAAATTAAGCGATTTCAAATAGCTGACTCCAGAAACAAGTATGGTTAACAGGTGCGCATTGGCCTTATTATTTTAACACGAAAAAAATCGAGAAGCTTGCACTCGCCCGCGCAAGGCTTGAAACAGCGAAGCTGGTCGAATAAAGGGGTAGTCCTGGCATGAAGAGCTGCGGCGGCTGTAGCTGGGCACGTCTCATGCGCAGCCTTCGCCAAGGGTAGCTGGGTAGTTTCAAATCTGGTGCGCCTTGGCACGACATCACACCAGCTGCGGCGACGGCTTCGGCGGTAGCCACGCACGGCTCTTACACAGTTGTTTCAAAAGCGCATGCGTGGCTAGGCATGACGTCACATCAGGTGCGGCATCGTATTCGGCGGTAGCTGGGCGAGGCCAGGTGGTGCACAGCTGTGACATTTCTCTGGTTGCTAGGCAAGGGTTTTTTGCGGAATCTGGACGTTTTCATGCCGTGCTGAACAGCTTTGATGTATAAAGTGTTTTGAGTGACATTAGCGAGGTATCGGTTGTATGCTTTCAGTGTACTTAAGTCTTCATGGAGCTGTAATGGTCTTCAGGGTCAATCTTGTTACTGCGCATGGTCTATATGTGAAGGCTTACCTGTCCTGTCATTATACCTGACGGACTTTGGCGGCCTTGTGTCGTCCACGGATGGCGGCCTTGCGTCGTCCACGAACAGTCCGTAGTAATAAGTGGAGACACTTGAAGAAAAGTAAGTCGACCATGTGTCATTTCAGATTTTACAACACATGATCCACAAAGCTGAACAAAGATGTAGGCGCATGAAAGGAAAGTGTAGGGAGACGCAGCGTTGTCGGATGGAAAGAAATAACCGCCCCGCTCTTGTTAACTGCGTCGATCATTGCCAGAGAAATTGGAAGCACTGCATTGTTATTTACACGGAAGTCTGCAGCAAATATCGATCGATTCAGTGCGAAACGCATATCTCGTGTAACGACGCATTTAAACGTGAACATTTGACAGAAATCTATCTGGTTGGCCAGGATAATGACAGTTGAGACAAGGTGACATTATTCACAAACGTAAAAATTCCCGAAAAGAATTTCCTGAAAATACGGAATTCCTGAACAAACGAGTTTTTACGTTTGTGGTTGGTGTCACCTTATTTCAACTATCATAAAGATAGATAGAGAACAATTTTTGAAATTAAAAATTCCGGCAGATCTCCCGCATTGTTGGAATAGGTGTCACCAGAAGCAGTCAGCGAGGGAATTTTCCGCCGAATTGTTTCGAATTCAGCCAAGGGTTACGAGTATTTATTTGCGCAAATAGACTGCTTGCGTGCATAAAGCGGGTTTACGAGGCACTTCGACGGTGCCTGTGCACGTTGGCTCACGGATGTCTGTTTGTCGAACAGAAGTGCAGGCTACGGTGCGCTGATGCCCATATCATGAGCGTCGTTCGTTGGAACACTCCTACGGAATCGAGCAAAACTGTGCAATAGCCTGCTAAGTGATAGTACCATATATACGATCGGCTAACATAGTGAGAGCGGCTAACATATATAAGAGCGGCTAACACAAACTGCAACAGCAATTGACCTTAGACAAGCACCAGCACCACAACAGCCTCTGAAATAAGCTTATTTAAAACAGGTATCGCGTAGGAGGGGCCACTGTGGAAGAGTGGTAGCGTTCTTGCTCGGTGAATCGTTGTCCCGGGTCGGATTCGGGCCTTCGGCCATTACAGCACGGCCATTACGGCACGTTCTGTCTGTATCTGTCTGCTCGTCACGTCTACATTTCACTCGCAAGCTAAGAGAAGCCGTATCTTTTCTATTGTTCAATGAACGTTAAGTGTTCTTATCAAAAAAGGGAAAAACCAACTGTTACATGATATTAATTATGCGAATGGCAGTATAGAAAGAAAGAGAGAAAGAAAAACTCTCGTCGTATGTCTCTCGTCTCGGCTTACAGAAGACTGAAAAGCGAACCCATTCATGCGCTCAACCCGTTAACACCCTTGCACTTAGCCCGCTTCCGCATGTTAGTGACAGTGATAGTCCACTTGACACCCTTGACAGGTACGCCAGGATTAACGATAAATGACCAGCCTAGCTTTTGTCATGGTTCTCGCAACATGGAATTGGCTTGAGTTTCTTTTTTTTGTGCTTCATTGACATAGCCTGTAATGTTAACATTAAATCCTCTGGAGCGAATACCTGCATTATTCCTGCCCAGCACTGCGGGTATGAGCCAGGCGTGGTTGTACCATCGTGAATCGCGACGTGTATGACATGTATGTTGTGTTAGTTATGCCAGGATTAGTCATTCGTGTTCGTCAAACGTTCGTGCCCTATATATATATTATGACGTCTCGGTAGCGACGACGTTTATTAGGACTGCACAATCAGCAGCGAACCAGCCAAGGCCCACACACGATAATGATGATGCCGAGGCACCGAAGATGAAGCTCAACCACAGCAGGATGATGATGATTATGTACAGATGAGGAAGTAGTGCATAGTAAATGCCCACACTATTTCCCCCTCGCATGAAAGCGGCCATCCTGGCCGCAGCTCACGGCGACGGATAACGCCGCATGAAAGGTTTCATGCGGGAGACGTGGACGACCTCGGTGCCGCGACAACGGCGGTCTGTTGGGGCGACAACCGGAGCCACACGGTAATTGACAGGTGATGTCTGCTCCAGTACAATGTATGGCCCGATGAATTTCGGCTGGAACTTCTCGCACAAACCAGGAGTGCGCAAGGGCGTCAACAGGAGTACCTCGTCACCAGATCGGAATGATGCAGCTCGATGGGATGTGTCATAAATTATCTTGCGGTGTTGTTGTCTGGCTTCTGTATTTATGCGAGCCCGCTGGCGACACTGGGCGAGTCGTGATATGAATTCTTCGCTGCACGATGTAGAGAGAGGGACGGGAAATTTGAAGAAAGAAGCCACGAAGATGGAGGTAGGAGACCGTCCATAAACTAAGTAGCCGGTAGTGCGTTGAACGGCCGTGTTGTAGGCGTGCGTAACAAAGGGGAGAAGCTTATCGCAATTTTTGTGGTCAGGCTGTATATACACGGCAATCATATCGGCAAGCGTGCGATAAAATCTCTCCATCCGGCCGTTAGTTTGTGGGTGATAGCTAGATGTCGTCTTGTGGGTGGTGCCAGAGGCTCGCAGGACTTCGTTAAGAAGTTGGGAGAGAAATACCTTCCCACGGTCGCTCAGCAGGACTCGAGGAGCGCCGTGGCGGAGAATTATAGCTTCGAGGACAAAGTCGGCAACCTCCGAAGCTGAGCCAGTAATCACCGATGTGGTCTCTGCGTAGCGTGTCAGGTGATCGATGGCGGTCACTATCCATCGATTTCCAGCAGCAGTGACAGGAAGGGGTCCGTAGAGGTCGACGCCAACAACCTCGAATGGTGCAAGGGGACAGGGAATAGGCTGTAACTCGCCGGCAGGAGCGGATGTTGGGAGTATGCGACGCTGACACGGTGAACAGGAACTGACGTACTTCGCCACAGTAGTAGAAAGACCTGGCCAATAGAAGCGGCTTCGGATCCGATGGTAGGTTTTGTGAAAACCTAGATGTCGAGCAGTCAGGTCATCGTGGAATGCTTCAAGGACCGGTGCACGAAGACAACGTGGCAGCACGGGCACCCAGCGTTGGCCGTCAGGATGGAAAATGCGCCGATACAGCACGGAATTGTGTAGCCTGAAGTTAGTGAGTTGGCGGCGAAGTCGGGCGTTAGGTGGGCGAACGGCGTCAGATATGTAGTCCATAATGCGTCGGCAATAAGGGTCAGCCCGTTGGCGAGAAGCGAAGGTTTGATCGTTGGCCGGAGAAAAGTCGTCTATTGAGGCTAGAGAGGAGACCGGAGCAGAAGGGACGGCAGAGGAGCTTCTGTGCGACACATTTGTCGAGGTTTCGGGAGTTTGCGCAGGAAGCGGGCAACGAGAGAGAGCGTCAGCGTCTTGGTGCGTTTTTCCAGGCTTATGGACAATGTCAAAGTCATATTCTTGCAGTCGGAGAATCCAGCGGCCCAGGCGTCCAGTCAGGTTCTTGAGCGAGGAGAGCCAGCATAAAGCGTGGTGGTCCGTAACAATTGTAAAATGACGCCCGTGCAAGTAGGGTCGAAACTTTTGTATGGACCAAACCACCGCTAGGCACTCCTGCTCAGTGATCGTGTAGTTCTTCTCGGCGTCAGTGAGTACACGGCTGGCATATGAAATCACTCTCTCTCTCGCGAAGAGTTGCCGCGTTGCAGAAGAATGGCTCCAACGCCGCGGCCGCTAGCGTCTGTGTGCAAGAGCGTCGGTGCCGTCTCATCAAAATGGCAAAGCACGGGCTCCGATGTGAGTGCGCCCTTCAAAGTTTCAAAGGCTGCCTCACACTCTTAGGACCAGAGAAACGGTACACCAGACGCAAGTAGTTTGTGCAGTGGCGCAGCGATGGAGGCAAAGTTTCGGATAAATCGACGGAAATATGACGCAAGGCCAAGGAAGCTTCGCAAATCTTTGGGTCTTTCGGGGCGAGGGAAGCGAAGGACCGCCGAAATCTTCTCAGGGTCAGGGCGGATACCGTCCTTACTCACAACATGCCCCAAGACCTTAATAGATCGGCTGGCGAAGCGACACTTTTTCGTGTTCAGCTGAAGACCAGCGTCGGCCAGGCACTTTAGAACTTCCTCCAAACGTTGCAAGTGCTGAGGAAACGTCGACGAAAAGACGACAATGTCGTCCAGGTAGCACAGGCATGTTTTCCATTTCAGGCCACGCAGCACGGTGTCAATCATGCGCTCAAAAGTCGCAGGTGCGTTGCATAGCCCGAAAGGCATTACGTTGAATTCGAAAAGACCATCTGGGGTGGAAAACGCTGTCTTCTCTTTGTCAGCTTCATGCATGGGAATCTGCCAATAGCCGGAACGCAGATCCCGGCTGGAAAAGTATTCTGCTCCTTGAAGCGAATCAAGGGCGTCGTCAATTCGCGGCATGGGGTATACGTCCTTTCGGGTAATCTTATTGAGGGCCCTGTAATCTACACAGAAGCGTACCGAACCGTCTTTTTTCCGGACCAAAACGACGGGAGATGACCAAGGGCTAGCTGAGGGTCGGATCACGTTCTGTTGTAGCATGTCGGCAACGTTTTCCTCTATGATTTTTCGCTCCGCCAGAGACACGCGGTACGGACGTCGGCGCACGATAGATGTTCCATCTGTGTGAATGCGATGCGTTGCAACGGTTGTTTGGCCCAACGTCGACGAATATACATCAAAAGAATTCTCGTATTTCTTTAACAAAGCAAGCAGCTGCTGCGTTTGCGAAGGTGTCAGGTCACTGCTAATGGCTGCAGTAAGGGAAGACGGAGAAGCGGTGGCACCGAGAAGACAGTCGCCGGAGGTGGCAGGTTTAAGTGGCACAACGCAAACAGGCCCTGTGTCGGCCACGCAAGCCACTGTGGTTCTTTGTGGGAGCAGGACTTTTTCCGCCGTTGAGTTCGTAGCGGTGACGAGCGCATTGCCATTGTGAAACCGGACCACACCTGGTGCAAAAGCGATGCCTTTCGCGAGGCAGCGGGAAGACGGGGAAATTAAGACGTCACCTTTGTCAATGTCTCTGGACGTAATGGTAATGAGTCGTGGTCGGCCGGGGAGGAGTTCGGTATCTTCAGCAGCGATCAGGTGTGACGACGTGTAAGTGTCTTCCCCAAGCGAGTAGTCGGTGTCGGTAAGGTGCACGACGCGTTGCCCGCAACAAATAGACGCGGAGGCAGATGAGAGAAAGTCCCACCCCAAAATGAGTTGATGCGAACACGGGGACAGCACAGCCAACTGTATATGGTGGACGATGTCGTCGATTTGTACACGTGCGGTACAAACAGCAGAAGGGCGGACCATGTCCCCTTGAGCAGCAATTAACGCCGGTCCATCGTACGGTGTCGTGACTTTTCTGAGACGGGAACATAAATTAGCGTGAATAACGGAAATGGTCGCACCTGTGTCCACCAAAGCATCGACGTGTACCTTTTCGACAAATACTGAAAGAACATTGGACGGGCGTGCTGGAGGAATTTCAGTCCTGTGTAGGTGTGCAGTTTTTCCTCCAAAAACTGCATCACTTAGTTTTCCGGACGAACGTTAGATGCGAGTGAGAAGGGCCGTAGTGGTGACGTGGACCAGCGAAACGGCGAAGGGGAGCGGCGTCTGGCTGAACGGTAAGTGCTTCGTTCGTGAGTCGATGGGGGCGGAGAGGGAGAAAGGCGCGGAGGAGAAGAGAAACGCCGGTTCTCAGGAGCTGCTCCCCTTGAAAAGTCGCGTTCATGTATGTCGTATCCCCGACGCTCGTCCTGTTGTCGTTTGCGGCAGAAACGTGATATACGCCCGCGATAGCCACAATAATAGCACGTGGGACGGGCAGGGCGCCAAGGCGGGTAGTACAGAGGGCTCGGTGCACCGGGAGCCAGTGCTGCGAGGTGTGCGGATGGAGGTTCAGGCAGCGTTAACGGCGTGTTCTGTTGTGTCGCGATGCACTAGTTTCTGTTTCGGTTTGCGTGCTTGCGTTGCCGGGTGGCGCCTCGCTCGGCACCGTTGATGATGCGCCGTTAGGGGCGCTTTAGAGGCGTACGTGTAGGGTGTAAATAAAGCAGTGTGTGTGGTAAGCCGCGGAGCGAGTGGTTCTTCTTCGGCGCCCTGCGCCCCACCGTTACGTTCGTGGCTAGCTGGCGTCCCTGCCGGCCACCCGTCATGTTTTCCGCTGCTTCTTCGTGGGACCCGCTGCAGTCGCGACGCAACAAATGGCGACGAGACAACGGTGAGAACCGTTACTGCAACGCATTCTTCACTTTCCTGCCTTTCCCGCGCTCCTTCGCGAGGCCTAACAACCGTGCTTTGTTCTTGCATGGTGAACGCTGCGTCTGTTGCTCTTCTTCGCCTTCGTCGAACACTCATTGAGGGCATTCTGCTATTTCCGCCTCCTCACTGCTTGCTCTGAGATGGCGTCTGCCATTCCTCCGCCTTTATTTCTGGCTACGCCCGGGGACCCTTCAATCCCATGGTCTGACTGGAAATTAATTTTCCAGGCGTATGCAGGCGCGGCTGGCGAGGATGCCAGCAAGCCCGAGCGTCGCAAGGCCCTCCTGCTCAACGCGTTGGGCCACGCCGGCCTGAAGCTCTTCTATACATTGGACGCCGCTAACGCGTCGGCGACGCCAGCGTCTGCCGACGTTTTCAAAGATGCCATCGCCTTATTCGACGCGCACTTCAAGGACGCTACGTGCGACTACGTCGCACGCCTCAAGTTTCAAGAACGCCGACAACTTCCCGGCGAGCCTGTTGCAGATTTCATCATCAGTCTTCAAACGCTTGCCGCGTCGTGCAGCTTCGGCGCGCTTGAAAGCGAAATGATTCGTCATCAACTGTTCACCGGCATAGCGTCGCAAAACGTACGCTGTCGCCTTCTGCAAAAAGGCTCCTCCATATCCTTGGCTGAAGCCATTTCAATTGCGCGGGAGGATGAGCTCGTTCGCGTCCAGTTGGAGCAGTTTGCTCCACATTCTGTACAGCAGCTTTCCGCTGCGGCGCAGCAAGGCGCCCATTCTTTGTCCAGCGCGTCTTGTCAAGATGGCGGCCCTTCTTCATCGGTTCGGCGTGGCGGGAAACATGGCCGTCCATCTTCCCAGTTTCAACGCGGCGGTCAACATGGCCGTCCGCCTGCACATTCCTATGGCGGTCCTCAACATGGCGGATCCTCCGCGTCGCGGGGGCGAGGAAGCCGGCAATATGGCGACTCAGCATCGTCGAATTTCTCCTTTTCTGAGCAAGAGCGAGCTTTCGGCTCATTTCAAGGTCCTTCAGCGCCTTTTTCGACGCCACATTGTTTTCGCTGCGGGTCTACCCGCCATTTAGCCAATTTTCCACAATGTCCTGCTCGGAACCGCACTTGTTCGGCGTGCGGCAAAGTTGGCCATTTTCAAAAGGTCTGCAATTCTCTTCTTGCACTTCGTCCTGATGCAGCTTCTTCGTCCGCTTCGTTGAGTGCTACCGCGCAGACCAATACGGTCACTGTCCTAAACGTGGATGGTCTCAACGCAACTTCCGAGCCGAGCATCATTGCTTCAGTGGGCGATGTCCCCTTGTCTTTTCTGGTAGACACAGGTGCTTCAGTTTCTTTAATAAGTGCCGCTGACTTTTATAGTCAGCTTTCCGGCATTCGGCTCTTGCCTTCTTACATCGTCTTACAAACTTATTCTAAGGGCACAATTGATAATTTGGGTCATTTCACTGCCCAGGTTTCGTATCGCAGTCGCACTGCATTGATCACTTTTTAAGTCACTGCCAATGGCAGCTCGTTGCTGGGACGTGATGCCATTAAGGCATTATCCATAAATATCCTCGGAGCATCTATGACATGTGCCCAAGTCGACATTCAACAGGATCTTCCGGCCAACGCGCCTTCTGCATTTCGTCACCTGTTCACCAGTGAACTGGGTTGTGTGCGTGGTTTCGTGCATAAAGTGACGCGTCGACCTAGTGTGTGCCCAGTGCGTGCTAAACTGCGCCGTATTCCTCTACTGCTTCGTGAGCAAGTATCGGCAGAACTATCCCGTCTTCAAGCCAACGGAATCATCGAGCCTGTCTCTGCTTCCGACTGGGTCTCCCCGCTGGTTGTCGTCAAGAAAAAGATGGATCCATTCGCCTGTGCGTGGACCTTCGAGAACCAAACAAGGCGATCATCATCGACGGGTTTCCTCTTCCGCACATCGAGGAACTCTTTCATCAGCTGTCCGGCGCGGTATGCTTTTCCAAGTTGGACCTCGCGTCCGCTTATCACCAGGTTGAACTGTCTGAATGCAGTAGAGACTTAACCACTTTCATTTCGCACGAAGGCTTGTTTCGTTTTCGCCGCGTGTGTTTCGGGCTTGCATCTGCCCCTGCTGTGTTGCAGAAAATGATGTCAATAATTCTTAAGGGTTGTAGTGGCGCGCTGTGTTACTTGGATGACATTTTGGTATGGGGCCGAAGCCGCGAAGAGCATGACGCTAACTTGCATACTGTTCTTACTCGTATCAGCGAATGTGGCATGAAACTTAATAATAAGTGTATTTTTGCTGTCAGTGAGCTGCAATTCTTGGGACACAATGTCAGTTCCCGCGGGCTAACACCTGTTGAATCAAAAGTCCAGGCCATTGTTAACGCGCCGCGGCCTACTGATGTCAAAACTTTGCAATCCTTCTTAGGTCTTGTTGGTTACTATGCCAAGTTTGTGTCTCACTATGCCGATGTGGTTGAACCACTGCGTACCTTACTTCGACAGGGACAGCCTTTTAACTGGTCAGCTGAAGCTGAGCGGAGCTTCATTCGAATTAAGTCAATCCTGGCCTCGAAGCCAGTTGTCAGTATCTTCAATGAGAAGCTGCCCATTGTCATCACGACTGATGCATCCGATGTTGGACTCGGAGCAGTGTTTCAACAACAGCTAGGTGATCAACTGATCACCATTGCTTTTGCATCACGCACATTGTCCCCTGCCGAGCGCAGGTACTCAGCAGGAGAGCGTGAAGCTCTCGCTTGTCTTTTTGCTTGTGAAAAATGGCATGTGTATGTGTGGGGCCGGCACTTTACTTTGCGCACAGATCATCAAGCACTAGTTGCTCTTCTTTCTGCAGGATCTGAAGGCCGGCGCCCCATCCGAATTTCTCGCTGGTGTTCTCGACTGATGTATTACAACTTCAGTGTGCAATATTGTAAAGGTGCAAATAATGTGGTTGCAGACGCTCTGTCGCGCCTTCCTCTTCAGATACCGGTTACTGAAGAGCGTGATGAGGAAATAGTTTCCTTAGTTACTTCTTGCATCACTAAAGCCGAGCTTCAGGTAGCCACTGCCGCAGATTCCACTTTGTCTCAAGTTCTTAAATATTTACGTGAAGGATGGCCTTCCAAATGTGCTCTTGCTTCTGAATTCTTGCCTTACTTCGCAGTCCGACAGGAACTGTCTTGTGTCGAGGACTTGCTTTTCCGCGATGAACGCGTGATTCCCCCTGCTTCTTTCCGTAACAAGCTAATACAGCTTGCACACGAGTCTCATCCAGGCATAGTTCGCACAAAGCAGAACCTTCGGGATAGGTACTGGTGGCCCGCCTTAGACAAGCAGGTCGAACAGGCAGTCTACAACTGCCACATATGTCAGGCGGCTGACAAGTCAGCCAAACCTTCATTCGCTCCCATGCAACCTGTTCCGTGGCCTGATCAACCGTGGCAAAAACTCGGCATGGATATCATTGGTCCTTTGCACAATGTCCCGCAAAATGCGCGGTTCATTATTTCTGTCATTGATTATCATTCTAAGTGGCCTGAAATTTGTTTCACGCCTACAGTCACTTCTGCAGCTATTATTGAATTCCTCTCTTCCATTTTCAGCCGAGAAGGTTTTCCTGATGCAATAGTAACGGACAATGGTCCGCAATTTCAGTCTCTCCAGTTCGAGACTTTTCTGTCGCAACGCCGCATTCAGCATTTGAACTCGTCAGTCTTTCATCCGCAATCGAATGGTCAAATCGAGCGTTTCAATCGTGTTCTGAAAGAACACATTCAAATCGCTCATTTGGAACAGCGTTCCCTTAAGCAAGTTTTGACTAAATGCTTAGCTTCTTACAGGTTTACACCGCAGGGCACCACTGGGGTGTCTCCTGCGCAACTGCTTCACGGTCGGCAATCCCGAGTTGCTCTTGACATCGTTTCCTTGCATCGCAATACACGAGCGCTCTCGCATGAGCACATCCGTAACAGAGTCTTTTTCTTTTCTCGTCAACAAGCTATGAGGCACTATGTGGACAATCGTCGAGGTGCTAAGCCATCTAAAGTTCAAGTTGGCGACACAGTGAAGGTCCGAGTTCCAGGGAAACGTCCCAAGTACCGAGGCCCATACAAAGTTTCAGAACAAGTTAGTCCCACATCTTTTCGATTAAGTGATGGCAGCGTATGGAACGCTTCTCGCATTGTCATTTTCCATACGGATTCGGCTTCAACGCCAAAAACTTCTTCCCGTCACTTGTATTTCACGTCTTCTCCTTACACGCCGGATTACTACATGTGGCCTCCATGTACCAACACTTCTTCTGCAGGGGGGGGGAGGATTTCCCAGACGGTGTAGCTGGTACATCTACACCAAGCGAAGCAGTTCATATTGAACCTTCACAAGCGGCTGAGGCCGTTGAATCGGACTCTGGTCCAGAAAGTCAAGCTTTAGCTGAGGCTGTGAGCCCAGGTGATGAAGCCGCGAACTCAAGTTCTGGGTCAGGGCCGTCACCTCTTCCTACGAGTCTTGATGTTTCGTCTCCGAGTTTAGGTGATCAGGAACCACAATCACCTAGTTCTTCTCAAAGGCCTAGTCCTTCTCAAAGGCGCCGCTCCAGGAGGAAGCGGAATAAGCCAAGCCGCCTTGCAGATTATATTACATAAATTAGTACGTTCAGACTTGCATTCATGAAAACATTGTGTTCATCCTAGTGTCATGTGTATTCTTTCAATGCGTAGCAGTGTGCACGCTGTGAAAAATCTTTTGCATCCGCACATGTGTGCGGAGAATGGTGTGAATTCTTTTGTCTTGTGCGTCGCGAGTACTGCAGGAACGTTCTTTCGAGGAGGGGATGATGATGTGTCGCGATGCACTAGTTTCTGTTTCGGTTTGCGTGCTTGCGTTGCCGGGTGGCGCCTCGCTCGGCACCGTTGATGATGCGCCGTTAGGGGCGCTTTAGAGGCGTACGTGTAGGGTGTAAATAAAGCAGTGTGTGTGGTAAGCCGCGGAGCGAGTGGTTCTTCTTCGGCGCCCTGCGCCCCACCGTTACGTTCGTGGCTAGCTGGCGTCCCTGCCGGCCACCCGTCATGTTTTCCGCTGCTTCTTCGTGGGACCCGCTGCAGTCGCGACGCAACATGTTCGGTGGAGACGCCGCAGCAACGGACGCGTAGGTTGTTACAGGCACCGTTGGGTTGGCGTGGCCCGTTGGGGAGCCAGCGACTTGCGCGTACGGTGCTAGGGGGCGAGAGACTGAGGGCTGCACGCGCGAAGTGCAGGTCAAGGACGCCAGTTCCTCTCTGATGACTTCACGCAAGCCAGTTCCAGAAGGCTGACTGTGACAAACCGATGGCGATGTCAAGCCCATCGATTGTAATTCCTCGCGTATCATCGCCCGTATCATGACGCGCAGGTGTGGATCCGTCGTAGAATATTCCCCGACTTCCCCGGCGTCAGACTGAAGGCGAACAGACTCGAGTTCGTCCAGGCGCTGACACGTTGTGACGATATCAGCGGTTGTAGCTGGGTTCTTGACTGCCAGGGCATTGAAGGCGACGGTTCGGATGCCTTTTATGATGTGGCGTACTTTGTCCGACTCCGACATAGATGCATTCACACGGCGGCAGAGAGCAAGAACATCCTCAATGTACAATGTGTAAGACTCGCCTGGTTGTTGCTGGCGATTATCGAGGGTTTGCGATTGTTGAACGAACCGCCGGTGTACCGAAGACTTGGCGAAAATGCTCCTTAAAAGTAGGCCAGTTAGTCAAGTCTACCTCGTGATTGAAGAACCATGTCTTCGCCACGCCAGTCAGGTAGAAGGAGACATGGCTGAGCTTGAGAGGGTTGTCGCAATGATTAGCAGAACTGACTCGCTCGTAGTCGTCCAGCCAGTCCTCGACATCTTCCCCACGAAGACCAGCGAAGAGGTGGGGGGTCACGCTGGTGGCTGCTGACAACGTAAGGTGTGGCTTGACGTGTCACAGAAGCGGTAGCGGCAGAAGTGGAGGGTGGGGAGTCGTGATCCATGCTGGCGGACAGTGAGCGCAAGCGGCGACCCGAGCGAAGCTCCAGGTGGGAGACTGACTGGACAGAGGACTGAGGATCGAAGAACCACCTCCACCAAGTATGACGTCTCGGTAGCCACGACGTTTATTAGGACTGCACAGTCAGCAGCGAACCAGCCAAGGCCCACACACGATAATGATGATGCCGAGGCACCGAAGATGAAGCTCAACCACAGCAGGATGATGATGATTATGTACAGATGAGGAAGTAGAGCATAGTAAATGCCCACAATATAATGTCAAGTGTGCTGTAGCTTGCCAAGAAATGGTTCGCATTAAAAGATACAACTTTAAATGGTGGTAATGAAACGGTAGCCACGTCACTGTGTAGTAATTTGTGTGCTTTCTGACGCTACACTTCAGCAGACGTTACACCATAGCCGCCACCCACACCCCACCGCAGGCGCATTTTTGTGCGCCTTTGGTACTCAAGTTTTGAAGCCTTGCTTCATAAGGGTAAGGCGGTTCGAAATAAGACGCCGCATGAAACTCGATATTTGGAATTTGTAGTCGCGTCTACCTAAAGCAAAGACACTTTTTAACGCGAAAGCGTTTCTTGGCTAGGTTGGCGATAGCGTGCGCCCAGATCCCGTCCGCAAAAAGTGTCCGCAAAAGCCGTGCCCGGAAAGCACGTGACCTCTCCCACCGGAAGTGACGCCGGCGCCAACACTCGCCGCAGTGGCAGTCGGCGCTCATTCCCCTCCGCTGCAGCTACCTGTAGCGGCTTGCTGCAGCGTCGCCGTAGCACACTGGGCGCGCGAACGCCCCAGCTAGCCAATCGTTCCTCGCCGCCATGCGTGCCGAGTTCAATCTCCAATTGAAGACGTCCACTGAGGCCATCAGGACATCGAGATGTACGTGCATCGATCTCGCATTCACCAACGACCCATACACTGTGCGAGATGTGATGTATGTCTCCACCTACTCGGATCACAAGGCCATGATGTACCCCGGCCCAAGTACGCCGTCACCGGAACGATAAGAGGGTGACGACACCGGTGACTGTCCAATGACGCCACCCACGACGCCGCGGCGGTCGTACTTTTTCGATACGCCGAGACTTGTCCGGGCATATCTGCATACAATGCCTGGACTACGAAGTAGAAGGGGACATGTGAAGTGTCGACACGACTTTGATGGCATCAAATCGTGTAAATAAACAAAATCCGGCCTCCCACATTGCCTCATTCTTTATAACACAACTCGGCAAAACCAGTTTGCAGCACCCCTCCGCAACGACAATCTAGCCAAAAGAAAGTGCCGTGGGCTGAAAGGGAAAGTTCCTTAAATAAGGAATTATGAAAGGGACAGATCACCGCCAAAAGGGATTCAACGGACAAAAGGTTTCTTGCCGAGCGAGTAGTTTATTTACTGGTATTAGACATTACACGATTTGGTTTAGAATGGTGCACAAATTTTTTTGAAGCACTTTGTGGACATTGTGGAATGTTCCCGGAGGGCGAAAAATTTACTATATTGGATGGTCCTTGCAGCCATACCAATAGTTAGGATGCTAGTAAGGATACAGTTTTCCGGTATGCCGAGGAAAACGGCAATATTGGGGCCTTAACAATTTTGGCACTAATAAATTTTATTTTTGATTCTACCTTTTTCTCCGTTCCTATACTAACTGTAACAGCCTGGGGAGATATTTTTTGAAAAATATGAAGCAGCACACTTGTTAAAATTGGGGTTTCGGCCCCCCTCACGGAAGCCTCCTTCAGGATGAAGATGATCAACTATGGTGTTAGGAGCGGTCCCTACTAATCGCAGGTGTTTTTTAAATGTGAAGCATTTCTTAGCGAACTTCGGCGACTTTGAGCGTATCTATCTATCTATCTATCTATCTATCTATCTATCTATCTATCTATCTATCTATCTATCTATCTATCTATCTATCTATCTAGCTGCCTACGATTTTGTGCTCTCCTGGCCGTTTGGCTAATGGGATGTTTGCGAAAATTGGTATGCCACAACATGACTGCCTGACGAACATAAATGGCAGGTCCCTACATGAAAATCTTGATATGCATGTCATGAGCGGCATGATTTACATGCCACGGTCTTAGTGCTCTCCTGGCCGTTTCGTTAATGGGATGTTTACGAAAATTGGTATGCCTCAGTATGACTGCATGGCGAACATAAATGACAGGTCATAACATGAAAATCGTGACATGCATGTCATGAGCGACATGATTTACATGCCACGTGTTTCGTTAATGGGACGTATACGAAAATTGGTATGCCTCAGTACGACTGCATGGCGAACATAAATGACAGGTCATAACATGAAAATCATGACATGCATGTCATGAGTGACATGATTTACATGCCGCGATCTTGGTGCTCTCCTGGCCGTTTCGTTAATGGGATGTATACGAAAATTGGTATGTCACAACATGACTGCATGGCGAACATAAATGATAGGTCGTAACATGAAAATCATGACATGCATGTCATGAGCGGCATGATTTACATGCCATGGTCTTGGTGCTCTCCTGGCCGTTTCGTTAATGGGATGTTTACAAAAACTGGTGTGCCACAACAAGACTGCATGACGAACATAAATGACAGGTTATAGCATGAAAAGCATGACATGCATGTCATGGGCGACATGATTTGCATGCCACGCGTTTCGTTAATGGGATGTATACCAATATTACTATGGCACAACACGACTGCATGACTATCATAAATGACAGGTCATAACATGAAAATGATGACATGCATGTCATGAGCGGCATGATTTTCATGCCACGGTCCTGGCGCTATACAGCCGTTTCGTTAATGGGATGCATACGAAAATTGGTATGGCAGAACAAGACTGCATGACGATTATAAATGACAGGTCATAACACGAAAATCGTGACATGCATATCATGAGCGGCATGATTTACATGCCACGCGTTTTGTTAACGGGATGTATACGAAAATTGGCATGCCACAACACGACTGCATGACTATCATAAATGACAGGTCATAACATGAAAATCATGACGTGCATGTCATGAGCGACATGATTTACATGCGACGGTCTTGGTGCTCTCCTGGCCGTTTCGTTAATGGGATGCATACGAAAATTGGTATGACACAACAAGACTGCATGACGATCAGAAATGACAGGTCATAACATGAAAATCGTGACATGCATATCATGAGCGGCATGATTTACATGCCACGCGTTTCGTTAATGGGATGTATACCAAAATTGCTATGGCACAACGCGACTGCATGACGAACGTAAATGACAGGTCATAACGTTAGAATCATGACATGCTTGTATGAGCGGCATGGTTTACATGCCACAGTCATGGTGCTCTTGCGGCCATTTCGTTAACTTCATACGTACCATACTCGGTATAGCTAGACGACAATGCAAATTCGTTTTACGTTCCTGATGCGTGCTTCGCATTTCCTTGATTCCCACTGCACATGGGATCTGCCAATCTTTTTGCACCACATGAATTCCACTATTTTGTTTGCAATAATTACTACTTTACATCTGAAACTTTAATTAAGGTTACCTAAGCCTTTATTGGCTCCATTAGGTTGTCTCTAAGAAAAAACGAGCCCTTGATACAATATACACTCACACGCGTATGTATATGTGTACTGTTCCTGGAGGATAACGATGTGGATTATCAATCACGGGGATGGTGTTACATGGCCCCACACCCTGCGCACTGATCTTCCCAGCCCGTAAACGGTGACGTAAAAAAATAAGGAGTCGTTTTAGTACGAATACCATTGCTAAGCGCCGAAAATGATTGTAAAGAACTGTGGAAGAGTTAGCGTTTGTAAAAAATTAACCTGTAGCCGACTGTCGCTGCTGAGGTGTTCTCGTGACAAATCTGGAGGTGTCACTATACTTACTCTCCTTCTCCATAGCGGATTATTTCTGTGAAATTGTAATCCGTATCCGAGATTCCGTCCATTTTAATGCGTATGCAAGCTTCTTTTATGGAACCGTACAATTTGTTGTTATTTGTGTCGATCTCAACGGTTATGTAATTGCTGTCTGTCTGCCAGTACACCCAAAGTGGGTCAGAAGTATTTAATGCCTGAAAATATAAAAATACGTGGTAGAGTTCAGTGAACAGCGTGAGCATTTACAAATAGAAGAATGCTAAAATTGTTATCAAGAATATATATGACGCAATCCTGACATTGCGAATATCGTTAAAGCACCTGACTGGCCAATAGGAAAGGACGCTTATGAATTCGGCTCACGAACGTAGAGGGAACATGTCAACGCTGAGCACGACGTCACTGGTGGATAAAAATAGCGAATATTAAAGCGATGAGTTGTCGGGCAAACGCGGGGAACTACTGCTACAACGCCTTCGATAAACACCGTGCTACAGTACAACGCCCGTTTCTCATGCCAAAGAATGACTACTGAATGGAAGGCGTCATATACGGTTTGTAACTTTGTTGGCAGTTGGTTATGCACCAATGAAATGATTCTGAACTAGTTCAGCTGAATATGTTCCCTCACGACAGGCTGCGATTGCGAGGCAGGGTAGAGGGCTGCTTTAGAAACGAGGCATCGGTTATTGGCACAAACTCTTGCGAATGATTTCAAACCACAAGATAAATTAGGGAGAGGGTTCTGTAGTCGTCAGATAACCGACATCACTACTTCATGTTTGTGTAAGGCGAGACAGCATTCAAATAAGAGACATACGGATCCAGCTGACGGTCCTTTTTTTTCGCGGACCGGTTTAGAAGTCTCCTATTGTTGACGCGTCACTCGGACCGACTATAAGCGCCGGCCAGATGCACCTAGGTGGTTACTGCATCCTCACGGATTTATTATAACCTCTTAGAAAATGTGACAACGACTTGCATTGCGTCTTGGTCTTGTGTAAAGTTTATTGAATTACTGCTACTTCTCTTATTATTGTTAGCACGAACTGATGTTGAATAGGAACACGCCCAGCATATGCAAAACAAGGTATCCAAGAGCGGTCGTATCCAATAACTCTCTTGGCACATTGCTCTGTGATGGTTTCTCCAGAAAAAGCATGTACGCGGAAAGAAAGCTTATCATGCAGCTTACAAGTACGGAAAGCGGTCATAAAATGTACCAGCTTGTGTGCTGCGCCTACGTTATATTCCACTTTCTATTCAGCGGCAATAGTGTTTAAAGCATTAATGCGCAGCAAATTAGGTATTTGGCCCTAGCTGCGCTCGTTACGCAAGCCATGTAAGTATATGCGAGGTACAAGCTTAAGCGAAAGCACGTCTGACGTGCTCGCCGCAGGTTGCCGCACCTTAGTACTGTGTTATCCCGGCAGAGGGAAGTATATAGGAAGGAGTATGAGGCAGGGTGATTAGCAGCTGTCGTGAGCTAATGATGTATAATATATTGTTCTCGACGCCGCCAAAGGTGGAGCAGTATCCTTTACGGATATAATTTATTTCAGACGTAGTCCGGGTGATCATCTGAAGAAATTCGCGGCTTTAAGGAAAGAAGATGAAGGTAGGCATTGAACGAAATCATAACTAGGGAGTCACAGGCGGTGCAGCTGAATTTGGACATAAGGCACCGGGAACGCAGGCTCAAGAAAATAACGAAAAATCCACTGGAAATCACAACACGAGAGGAGTTAAATAACAGTGTAAGGCTTAGGGGAACAGAAACGTAATGCCGGGCAAGAAAATAAGTAAAAGTAAAGAAAGGAAACTAACTTAGCAAACAAAGAGAGAGCGGGAGTAAAGCGGGTCAGCAATAATTCACTGAAAGGGAAAATTGGCAGAGGATAGAACACGAGAAAGTCGGACGTTAAGCAGCGTAATGCCATTAGCAATCTAGTGGACATTGTAAGGGCAATAGAATACTTTAATGTTGCAGATTCGGTGCTTCTAGAACAACGTAAGTTGAACTGTATTATGTGCGTGCTTCATTTTCCTTTTCCAAGCATACCTATCGTAAGTGCCGACTCGAAGAGCGACTCCAAGTCGACACCTCAAGTGTGTGCTCGGTTCTGTGCTTAGACAAGTACCTTACTACGTCCCTGCTGAAGAAGTGATGAAAATCGCACGATGCCGCCATCAGAGCTGGCCATCGCATAAGGCTTCAGTGGATTCCGGCGCCCTGTGGCTTGCATGGTGATGAGCTCGCCGGCATGGAGGCAAAAAAGGCCCACACTAACGCCGCACCAGTGTCCATCCCATTTTCGCGACCGGACGCTATATGCCCTGGTGTACAGACTTCCAAGCGAAATTGTCGCAGCATATTGGGCTTCACCGTGTCATCGTCATCACCGCCTCCGTCATCACCGCCTCCAGGTTGCGACAGGGTGTGGAGTTCACCAAGCTCTATCTTCACCTTATCGGTCGTGCAGACAGACCGAATTGCGAGGAGTGCGGCACTGCTAAGACGATAGAAGACCTCTCGTGCACCTGCCTGCAATTTGGTTCCGAAGGACAATCGCTGAAAGGCATTTTGTCAGTTTTTTTTATCAACCAGTGAATGGGAAGATTCTGTTGGGACCTTCGCCCGATAATAGTGGTTTTGTTAAGCAGGCTAATTTCTGCAGCTCATGTTGGGAGCGTGGATAAGCGTCCTTCCTTGTAGGGGAAAGGGAATGAAAGAGATAGAAAGGAGAGAAAAACCGTAGTGCAGGGCTCCGGAAATTTTGACAACCTGGGGTTTTTTAACGAGCGCTGACAAAACACTGTATACGAGGCTTTGGCATTTTCGCCTCCATCGAAAATACGACCACCGAGGCCGGCATCGAACACGTGTTTTTCTGGGTGGCTGCCGAGCACCACAACCACTACACCACCGTGGTGGAACTTCGCGCGATCCTCGCGGACAGCCTGACAGTCTGAAGGTTCTCAAGAAGTTTTTGTGTGAGAGCCGACTAGACAAGCGACCTTGAAGAGTCTTGAGCCGCGCAAGTGCTTCGACCATCGCCCTCATCCTCATAATGCATGTCATCCCCTACCCCCAACGCCGAGTAGCAGGCAAGAAGAATGATTCAGGCCGACCTCTCGGCTTTTCTTTCACAATAACTTTCTCCCCCTCTCTCTTGGGGTAGGCATGATTTTCTTTAAGGCAAAATAACAGGCACTTGGCGATGTACAAATGAGGGGCACACGCTATGGAAGCCTTTCGGGATCACTGATGGTATCGCAGGTGCGGAAAGGGTCAGCCAGCAGTGCCATTTGACGGATGTCTCTTCAAAGCCATCAGGTTACTGGCTAAGAAACAATGCTTCTGCCGCGCTTACCTGGCAGGAGTGTACGTGCTTCAGCTGCTAAGAATGGGCCCAGTGGTTGAATGCCCTTGCACGATCATCATCCATCCCATTCGCAGCTTCGGCACAGCGAAGCGCAGCGAACATCTGTGGATTCCTTCTGATGAGAGGTGGATGTCCGAGCAGGTGTTTCGGCACAAGTGGGCGTTATAGATGCTGCGGCGCTGAGTGCTCGTATGACTAAGTACATCTGGTAGAAGTAGTGACCCTTATATAATTGATATACTTAAAATATTTTAGCTGCAGTCGTCAAGGAGAAGACGGAGGGACTGCAGGATCCACCGCACCACTTATGAGAGATAGCTATAGGCCGCCGGCCTGCTCCAGTTTCAGAGAACATGTTGATGTGGGCAAAATGCTTAAGTTCATGGTGTAATATCTGCAGCGAAAAGCACTGAACTGCGGAGAAAAAAAGGAAGAACTAAAGGCAATCAAGAAAGGACAAACACTGGCTCTTATCTTGGTACTTCATTAACGTTATTTCTGCACGGCAGGCTTTACGGCGCGAAGTCGCAGTACGAAGCCTCTCTCTTGTGGTGCTTGCTCTGTAGTCAAAAGTAGTGGACGTGTGATTGGCATTTCGCTTAAACCTATGCTCCCCCTTTTTAGAATTTCGTTGCGCACTTTTCTCGAGGATTTGAGGTGCAAGGCCTACTGCCTTGTTATTTTCTGAAGATAAGAACTGTCCGTAATCTTCGGGCTTTCTGCAATAGCTCTGAGTTTACTGTATCGAGAATTGCTAATGTACTTTACTTCGCTAAAGTGTCTGATTGCATTACCACCTGCACAGCCTTCGAACAAACATAATTATTGCCGCGGATGCATTGTAGTTGCGCAAGAGCTTGCGCTCATGACCCATCACTTTTTCGCTTGACCCTCGACCGGTCTTGCTCTATTCGGCAACGCGAGAGTACACCTGTATCTCAGGCCGAATTTATGACAGTGGGGCTGGCCCAATGCAAATGAAACCCGCCATATACATTAGTAAAGTTAGCCGAAGTTAGTAAAGTTTCTGTACTTCAATAGTGGTTGCGATGACTCCGCGTGCTAGAAAGGAATTGTGTGCACTAGTACTTGCACTGTTAAGTTCGTTTAGTCTGGGTACTTAGGCTGCTCAGTAAAGGTCCTGATACTTATGTTAGTTAACTCAGTAACTCAGCATATGTCCTGATGCTTATATTACGAATATATGTGGGCCCAATTCTACCATGTTGTTCTTTCCCCCTAATTTTATGGTTTGCGGATGTTGTAGTGTCGTTGTGAAAATATGGGCTGGAGTTGTGCTTACTCACTCCACGGAGTGCGAACATCCTTTACACTGACAGAGATCACTTTGGTCGAATACGCGGGTTATCAATATATTTGAATCCACGACAAAGGGCTGCGTTTCCACGTACGGAGGCTAACAATTAAGCTCGTACTAGCCGAGACCTAGTAACGCCTTCCTCGCCGCTGCACTGTTTTCATGCTTTGGTGACGCAGAAAAAAATCATTTGACTGGGATGGCGAAGCAACGAATCCGATAGGAACGCACGATATAATGTACGAAGTAAGAATAGCATTTTTAGGGGTAATCTGAATTGTAGTGAACGTGGGCTTATTAACCAAGCTTGCAGTTGAGTAAAGTACCATGTGACAGTCGACCGGCAGAGACAGAGACCGGCGACCGCGCTGAGCGGCGTGCACTTTAGCACAATCGAGAAACTTGGCCCAGCACAGCGGCGTCAAGCGGGCGCGTTCCTTCCGGCACTCGTAGACGCATTCTGGTGAGCGCTGTGTGGCGAGGGCATTGGCGTCGTTGCGACTATTTGCGAGGTGCCTGGAACGAAGCACGCGATCAAGGTGCTGCTACACAGTACACTGCACGTCCAATGGCTACCGAGATAGCGCCCGCGCCAGTGGTGGCGACTGCGCGAAGACCACAGTTGTTGCTCAAGCTACAGCTCCACCCCCCTTCCTATGTATCGCGTCTTTTGATCGTCTTGAAAGACGGGCGGAGTGTTTCCCCTCCGCTTTGATGTAGGCATCCCGAAGCGGTGTGATGTTATCGCATGTGCGCTCTGAGTGACGGAGATGGGCAGGGGCTCGTTTGATGATGCAGCTGCGTTAGTCAGCCGCACACGTGCTTTTACCCGCGGGTAGAAGTTACGGTGTTATCAATTTGGACTTTATACTGGGCATGACGGCGACGGCAAAAACCCGTAGGGACTGTCCATGTAACTGCTATCGCAATAATAACCAGCTCCTTTGAGTGTCGTTAAAGTCGCGCAAAAGTACCATACAAAATACAACGTACACGGCGACGCTGACGCGCTACTTCCGTGAGTGTATAGGGGAGAGCGGGGAAAAGCGCGACAAAATTTTCCAATTGACATTGAAAAAAAAATCACCGCCCTAGCACTCCGTACAAATGGTTAACCAGAGAAGCTGAAATGCTGAGGTCCCGGTGTTTAGCAGGGGTTCAACCCGACACAGACGTCGCAGCCGAAGCCAAAGTGCCGCTGGAGAAACTCGCTGAAAGTAGGCGTTCGCCCCGGCGAACGCGCTCCCGCAATCACGTCGAGGCTGTTCTGCCCGCAACGCCGCTTCTTCGGCGCGCCGTCGTTGCAAGAGTTTGTCATCGCGAGCAAACATCCGTGGCTTACCCACGTGGAAACCATCAGTCGAAGCTGATGCGCGCGTGCTCGGCGCCACGGCTGCGACGGGATGGATGACGTCACTCACGGGCCAGCCAATGGCACGCGCGCTTAGGTACGGCGCAGAGAACGATGTCACTGGAAGGCGCAGCCAATGGAGACCGCTCGTGTCACATGCCGAACGGCTTTTCGTTTCTCCTAGACATATACAGCTTTCACCGTAAAAAGATTTCAAAGGCACACAAAAAGAAGCATTACAGCAATATTTGATATATTTATGTATTCTCTCCGAGCAAACTTGAAACGCTGATCTAGAGCGGAAGATTAAATAAAAGAAAGCGGCGAGACACAGGGCGAAAACTTAAACATATACAAGCGCGCACTACCAAGTAGTTTATTTTTAGCGGCGAAGCTCACGATGATGATGATGATTTGGTTAGGAAAGAACGATAATTTCTGCAGCCCATATAGGGAGCACGGCTAAGCGTCCGTGGGGGTGGGGGAAAGGGAGTGAAAGAGATAGAGAGAAAGGCCGTAGTGGAGGGCTCCGGAAATTTAGACCACCTGGGGTTCTTTAACGTGCACTGACAACGCACAGTAGACGGGTCTCTGGTATTTTCGCCTCCATCGAAAATGCGACCGCCGCGGCCGGGAACGAACCCGCGTATTTGGGGTGGCAGCCGATTACCGTAACCACTACACCACCGCGGGTCGAGGCTTGTCCGTTGTCGCGTCGTATCCACGCTCGCGCTCGCTCTCGGCGCGCGTTGACTATGGAAACGCTCTTTCTTCGATGATGATGATGACGACTGTGGCTCGGTTAGGAAAAGACGCTAATTTCTGCAGCCCTTGTAGGGAGCACGGCTAAGCGTCCGTGGGGGTAGCTTCCCGTACTCACTCATTATATATATATATATATATATATATATATATATATATATATATATATATATATAATTGAGCTTTGTATGGCGGCCACTATTGTATGCTTGAAGTGCACAGGCGTATGCAGCTCGAGTGCAGCTGTGTCATCTTTTGAAGCTGACTACATTAGGCGTGTACGTTGTCGACTAGGCTGAGTAGAATCACGCCGCCCGAAGCCTATAGAAATGTGTGGAAAATGCCTATTCCAGATCATGCATGACGCACGCCCGCCTAGTGCGGCGGCCTAGACGACCGTGCGTCACTCATAGCCTCATAGCCCGAGGTGATTTGCGTGAAGCCGCATTTGCTAAGTTATTAAAAAAATGCGTATGCTGTCGCACATGGCACAAGTCGTCTTCGCTAATTTGGCAGTGTGCTCCGGCTCGGTGTTAAACCGGCCGCTTAAAGAGGCCCTGTAACACGTTTTAAACATAGGTTGCCCGGCCACAGTGGTTTAGCGGCTACGGTACTCGGCTACTGATCCGAGGGTCGCGGGATCGAATTTAAAGCAACACGTGGCGCGATTCCCCCTGTCGCACGTGTTTGCGCGAAATGGCAGAAAAATATTTTTTTTAATGCGCTTGCGCCTCGTACTTGCAACCAGAGCATCGTGCGGCCTCGCACAGCTTCCCTGCCCAAGCATCTTCACAGGGTGAAATGGATTTCGACGTTGAAATGGATTTCGACGTTTCCTTTTTCCATTGGTATGCCCTGTGTATATAGGTCACATTTTTATTACCAGATATTCAAGGCGGCGACTAAGTACGTGAACTACTTTCTTTCTATGTGGTGTGACACGAAACCACCGGCTGGAAATATTTATGAGAGTATTTTAGGAGAACATTATGCAACATTCTTGCTGAGTACGCGTGTTAGAGATGCAGTGTAGCTTTCAATGCAGAGGAACTTACCTGTCTTATGTCTAGAATGTCGTCTTCTTTGGCGAGATCGTCAGACACGCTGCCCATGTCCTTTACGAGACAGCAGAGGACAGCAAGTAGTACAGTCGACCGAAGCCTGAGAGGTGGGTTCATTTTCTGCCGTAGAGACTCAGTGAAAACGGTACGCTGCTGACGTGCACCAAATTCGCCCTACTAGTTTCTGGGTCGACACCTCGGGCAACTTATAGGCAGATGGGATCTTACTTATCACTAGGCTGAGCACATTGTTTTTACTATAACTGCATTCCACGTGATGCTCCACAAGAACAAGTTATACTCTCTTTATTTCTGCGTACCCATATGTTATTCCAATGACATTTCGTTGACTGTGGCTTGACGGCAGCTAGATGCTTGCAAAGTTCAAAGTTCAAGGTGTGCATAGCCGAATTCTTTAGACATGAGCGACGTGCCGAGTTCACAAGTAGAGCACAAGGTTTCCACATACCGAGAAGCTGTCTTTCAAAAAGATGAGTCTCCTCACTGTCTTTCTAGCTGCCTAAGCGCGTCGTCAGAGCGGATCGCTGCTATTGGCCGTTGCCAGACATGAACTAATCCGCGCCCCTGTAAGGGTCCTTCGCTGCGCGCGCGTGCCGTGCGCGTGCTTTTCTTTTCGTAGTGAGCGCGTAGGCAGGCTAGTTGCAGGAACTAATTAAAATAATTTAATTGGCAAGCCTCATAAATGTCATTGGAAGGTGTCTCTGAACTACCTCGGAGTCGAGACGAATGGTACGGTGCAAAATCCTCCGCAAAAAAGCCTAAAAACGTGTGCCAGCGGTCTGGAAGAAATGATAAATGACTACCAATGTTAATTTATTTTGTTTATTTATGATTTCGAATATCCCCAAATCCACTTTTTAGGGGTTTTACATGAGGGGAGGGCAACAATTTATCATAGCACATCTATTACAAATTCTTCGTTGAAGCCCTGCCACGGTGATCTAGTGGCTTTGGTACTCGCCTGTAGATCCGAAGGTCGCGGGATCGAATCCCGGCCGCGGTGGCTGCGTTTCGACAGAGGCGAAATGCTGAGGCCCGTGTACTGTACGATGTCAGTGCACTTTAAAGAACCCCAGGTGGTCGAAATTTCGGGAGCCCTCGACTACGGCGTCTCTCATAATCATAGCTGTCTTTGGGACATAAAACCCGAGAAATCAATCAATCTTTGAAGAGTGTAGAGCTCGAGGGGTGCACAGCGCTGGGAGAGAGAGCATTCCAGTCCTTTGGCGTGCACACGGAAAAGGGAGGTGAATGAGCATGAGGCGGGTGAACGCCTTGGATGTGGCTGAGTCTGCTAGAATGGGGATAAGCTGGAAGGGTCACAGGTGTTCAAGGGGTAGCGTGATAAAACGTATGAAAAAGACAAGGCCGAGCGACTTTGCGACGGAGAGCAAGGTTGGGAAGATTAATACGAGATTTCAGCTTTGTAATACTGCTATTGTGTGAGTAGTCAGCGATAACAAATCTAGTCGCATGATTTTGAACAGATTGTAGCGTTTTAATCAGATTGTGTTGGTTAAGATCACGCGTGGCGCATGCATATTCTAACTTTGGACGCAGTAGAGTGTTATAATAAGCTGATAGTTTTAGCGAAGATGGAGCCAGGCGGTAAGTTCCGGCGAAGGTAGCAGAGTACGCGGTTGGCTTTGTTGGTTATGTTGGTTATGTGGGGCGTACAAGAACGATTGGTAGTGAGTTCTATGACAAGGTATGTATACGAGGTGACAGATGAAACTGAGGAGTTACAAAGAAGGTATTGTGGTGTGATGTTAGGTATCGTGGTGTTAGATTGATTGATTGATTGATTTGTGGGGTTTAACGTCCCAAAACCAGCTCTGATTATGAGAGACGCCGTAGTGGAGGTCTCCGGAAATTTCGACCACCTGGGGTTCTTTAACGTGCACTGACATCGCACAGCACACGGGCCTCAACATTTCGCCTCCATCGAAATGCAGCCGCCGCGGCCGGGATTCGATCCCGCGACCTTCGGATCTGCAGCCGAGTGCCATAACCACTAGACCACCGTGGCGGGGCTATCGTGGTGTTAGGTATTATTCCCGCGGTGAAAGGAGAAGAGGGAAGAGATGTCTTATTGACGCTTAGTGACATAAGCCACTTTATGTACCAATCTTCAACATGATTTAGGTCAGATTGGAGTGTTAGGATGTCGCCATTGTTGTGAATTAACGTATTGACACAGTCGTCAGCGAATAATTTAACGTTACATGAAATATTAGTAGGTATGTAGTTAATATAGATTAGAAAGAATGGAACGCCCAGTACGGATCCCCGAAGAACAGATGACCTGACGGGAGATGACGCAGAAGAGAAATTTTTTGAAAAGACAAATTGTTATCTTTTAGGCAAGAAATCAAGAAATCGATGATCCAGGCTAGTACAAGTGGGCGAAAGTTGAGCAGTAGCAGCTTTAAAAAAGTCTTTTGTGCGCGACCTTCTCAAAAGCCTTTTCTAGATTCAGAAATAAGGTATCTGTTGGTATTTTAATGCTTATGGTGGAGCTAATGTCGTTATTAACAGCGCTAATTGCGTTTCGCAGGAAAGGCCCTTTTGAAAACCGTGCTGGCTTGGGTAAAAGTAGTCAACAGAAAGAAGAAGGTTAGCTACGTGTGAGTAAATGATGTGTTCCATTAGTTCGCGGTATACACACGTCAGTGATATGGGTCGATACTGTAGCTGTTAGGGGAGGAAGAAATACCTTTTCTTGGTGACGAGAATAATTCCTACTTTCCAGTCCCGTGTAAGCGTCCCAGTTAACGTCTGCTGAAAAATGCGCTGCAGGATTACACTAGGTGCACTTTTGGTGCTTATCAGTATTTTGGAGTTCATGTTTGTCAGTTCCTCCAGATGGTAATTTAAGGGATACGACAGCCTTTTCCATTCCTACAGCACTAATAAGTTCCGACATGGGTGGATGGCCAAGAAGTGAAGCGTGAGGCAGGATGTCGTCTTGCTAGTCAGTGAAAACAGAACAAAATACTGCGTTCAGAGCATCGGGTACACTGTAATCGGGTATCACACAATCATAATGATCACGTAGTCAGACCGATTTGGAGGGTTGCAGGTGTACTGTTTTCCAGAATACATTTGGATTGTTTTTTAGAATGTCTGGAAGGGTAAAAGAAATGAATGTACGCTTTGCTTTGACGGCAACAGACTCAAATTCTTTTTCAGCGTCGCGGCATTTCTGCTAGGCTTAAGACGCAGTCAGTGATGTTGCTTGCAGGGAATTCTCATTGTTTTTGTTTTTTACACGTTTGAGTGATGAATGGAATCATAGTGTTCTAGTTCGCTTAGTAACCGGAATAGCAGGGACAAACGTTTTTGTTAGTTAATGCACATTGTTTTTAAAGAGGCACCGATTTTCCTCGACATTTCACCGGGAAAAAATCACTGAGGAGCCATTAACAAAAATTTCTAATGCGTCGTTAAGTGCATCATACTTACCTCGGTCGTAAAGCGTTATTGTTATTTTAAAATCTTTTTGACTGTGATACCCGATAGTTGTAAGTGGCGAGAACACTCAAACATGTTATATAAGCGAGCGACGTGACATTATTACGGTGAGACGTTAGAAATTAAAGATGCCTTGATGTATTATTAGTCTGACGCGTTGCCGTGGTAGTAACTTGCGATAAGCCAAAGGTTAGACAAGAACGGACAAAATCATCTTTAGCGCTTTGTTTAGCAGCTGCTGATGAGCGATCAGGCCAGCTCAAAACAGGGAAATTAAAATCACCTATTAAGATTATTTGAGTATAATTATATTTTTCTGTAAGTAAGTGAAGTGCTTATCTTATCCAGCCAGTTCCTATGGTAATAGCTGGATAAGATAAGCTACAACAGATAAATAACAGCTCTCGGCGAGAGGGGATATCGACCACGCGGGACTGAAGGCGATGGTGGGTGGAAGTCATGACAGCACCACCTCGTTCGTTATTACGATAATGGCGAAATATGTCAAATGATGGAAAAGACAATGTCAATTGACTATACTGGAGACACGGATGTAGGCATGTTTCTGTGAGAGCTATTACATCAGAGTTGATTTCAATCAACGATCGTAGTGCGCCTCGCTTCGCACTGACACTTTTTATGTTAGCATAGATAACGGTGAAGTCCCCTAGATTAATATGTTGCTGTTTAGGGCAGGTGGCTTCTAGCTATGAAATCTTTGGTATCACTTTTTCAGTAGCACGGTAAAACACGTAAGCGCAGTTATAGATAATAGATTTATTGTGACGTAGCTTGTGCGGATGGACCTATCCTTTCCGAATGCGGCCAGTTTTTTACGTGCAGTTGAGTTGTTCTGGTAGCAGTCTTCAAAAATGCTAATTCTTGAATCCTTTAACTTCGTGGTGCATGCTGGAACTTGTTCTTTATCCTTGAAATCGCTGAGGCCCACTACGATCAGCCGATTTTTGCTTTGGCGAAACCGCTCTAACTTCAATGTCTCGCTCAATGTCTCGGGGTTGCATGGTGACGCCAAGGTTAGTTCGGCAGACATCTGTGAACAGCCTCTCAGGCTCCCAGATCTGACGTTCAGCTTCCACGATATCGAAAAACACAACGTTATTTCGGTTTCATCTGTCTTCGGAGTCATCTATCCTTGTTTCAAGGTTTACGACCCTGTTAGTGATTTGTTCAGTGGCAGTGCGAAGGCTGCTGATTTCTGTGTTCAGTTGCTTTATCGCGGATCAGTCACTTTCAATCTTTCACAAGCGTCCTCTTATTTCTGAAAGACGTTCTTCGTTTATCATAATCGCCTAATCCGCCTTAATCAATTTCAATATGTCTCATTCCGTCTCAATCCGTATTTTAATACTAATCTGCCTTAATCCATCTTAATGCACCTTTATTTGCCAGAGTCCGCCTTGATTCGTCTTAATTCATCTTAATCTGCCTGTATCAATGCTAACAGACTCTAATACAACATTCATCATAATCCGTCACGACGTCCCTTGATCCATCTTAATATACCTTAATTAATCTTCACCTGCCTTAAGCTGTCATGATCTACCTTACTGCGCCTTTATTCATTATAATCTGTCTCAGTTTGCAATAATCCACATTAACATACCCTAATATATTATAATCCCCCTTTGTTGGTCTTCATATGTTTTAATCCATCTCAATCCAAGAAATTCCTTATAGTCCACGCCTATGCGTTCGAGTATTGAAGGTCTTCGGTTCGAATCATAGTACGTTGCGCTTTCGAGTCTACAATCAATATATTATTTAACTTTGGATTAGGCAGAATGAGATGGATTAGCTCTGGTAGTAACCGCGCATGCCTCCGATGCGTGCGATAAACGGAAACGAAAATTCGGAGGCCGAACAAAATGCTGTGATCGCGAGGGCACGCGACAGAGCCCAAGCGCAGAGCGTGCAGGCGGCCACAAGTATGTACCGTCTACAGCCGACTGCAGTACCGCCTAGTTGTACGGTTAATCGGCCGGTACGTCGTTGAAGCCTGGTGACGCAACACGGTGGGAAGAACAACCCCTTCGACTCTGCCGACAAACGCTCTATTCCGCCGAGTTGTGAAGGAAGGGGACAGGGAGGTTTTCCGGTTTCAATATCTTCTCTTTCAGAAATTCTTCTAGAAAAATCGTTTGGGTGTGAATTTCTGAAAGGATTTTGTACACACCCTACCATTTTCTTAACCAAGCGTGACGGGCGGTCCAGGACCACTTTAAGGTAGCGTTCTACAGGAATCGTTAGAGTGAAATCTGAGTACTCCGAGACACGTTTGCCCCGCCACGGTGGTCTAGTGGCTAAGGTACTCGGCTGCTGATCCGAGGGTCGCGGGATCGAATCCCGGCCGCGGCGGCTGCATTTCGATGGAGGCGAAATGTTGAGGCCCGTGTGCTTTGCGATGTCAGTGCACGTTAAAGAACCCCAGGTGGTCGAAATTTCCGGAGCCCACCACTACGGCGTCTCTCATAATCAGAACTGGTTTTGGGACGTAAAACCCCACAAAAACAAAAACAACATCCGAGACACGTTTGGTGCGATGTGAACACCAAGATAGAAATATGAGAAAGAAATTGCCGAGGGGACACTGTTAAGGCAAGAAACAGGTACAAGTTGGGGAGTTTCTCTGGCTACACAAAGACCGCAAACTTTATTTTAAAATAAAAGGAAACGGACTGGAGTGCGGCGACTTTTGAGGGGGTCTGGGTACCCGCAGCGGACGCGGTTTCGAGACTTTGTCTCGAAGTGGCTTCCTCGTCTTGCTGGACGGCCCAGAGGTGTGCTGTCATAATCAAATTTGCCTTTAATAACTGTGATAGAGTGGCGTCGTGCGGTGACGTACCTGCGAAACAGTGAGGCATGTCCCGTTTTGTATCGACCACCCTAAGCGCAGATAAGGGCGCTGCTTCATCTATTTAAAACACGTTGACGGTTGGAATAAACCCTGATTTTTTTACTGGCTTATCTGCTGTACGGGCGTCAGTTACTCTCAGTTCATTTGTCAAGTTCCTCCACGAGGAAACAGCACTATGGTCGACCTGCAGAATATTTACGTCTATCTCAATTTATTTGACGCAACATTGCTCCGTGATCCGCGAGTGGACGAATATCAGAGCAAATATCATGCGGGTAATTACTGTACACACATAACTGAGCGGAGTAAGAAAAGAGCCCTACGTCACAGAATAAGAGAAAAACCTCACTTAAAAAGTCCTTTTTATTTAAAAGATCGGGGTGGGGTTGAACCCCGGCCTAAGCATTGGCCACGGGCTCGACGCTGATGCCTAAGGCTCGGGCGATGCCTTGTGCAATGCCCTAGAGCTCGGGCTATGCCTTGAGCTCGGGTGGCGCCCTTGGTTCGTTGGACGGCCCAGAGTTGTTCTTGTGAAGAGCTGAGCAGAGTCGCACCCCAGCGCGCCCTGCATTGGGAGCCTGCCTCCTCGCTTGTTCTGCTTATTTCGCCGTTCCGCCAGAACTCTCATAATATGTGACCCAAGGTGGCCCGCACATCGCACGCCTTGCAGTTATCTGTTAGGGTAGCAGAGGCGAAAGAGCATTGAATAAGGGTACATGTGTGTTTACAACTGTCTCCATGCAACTTGCTGCTTAGTTAATTTGCTGTCTGTGTGCTGGTGGGTATTTGCGCCTACCTAGCTTGTAGTGAAACGTAATTTCCCTGTCGCTAGTAGTCGCTAGTGTCGCGGTGTGTTCAGCGAGGATCAGTGCTCAGCTTTCACAGCAAGCAGCAGATTATATTCGACCCGCAGTACAGCATATAAGGATATTAGTGATGTACGCCATGAAGTCATGCATTTTCAAGTGAATTCCTAGAATTTTGAGCGAAAAATACAATCAAGGGCATGAATGTCAGAAAAAGATGTAGCACTAAGCCATCAGCGTAATATTATGCTACAGGGTGCCCTGCAATGTGCACGTTTAAAAAATAACAAGCATTTTATATGTTCTTCTAGGCGATACAGTACGTTTTGTGGCAAATAAACGCCTTCGGTGTCAGAGTGCCCTCTTGGTGCTTCATTTACCAACGCTCAACAAACACTGTATTTGGTTGAATTTGCTTTATTGGGATTTTTATTCTGCAGTAGTGCCTTTCATTGTCCTGGCAGCGAACGTTTCAATCCTCTGCATGCAGTTATTTCTGTATATTTGATATGCCACTGAAGCACAGCTTGCATTGAAAAATACCATGCAACTTTCGGTAGGTCCCTTTTTAACATGTGCATTTGAAATGTACATCTCACAGGCTTTGACATCTGAAAGTCAGAGATACAGTGACATTTAGGCAGTGAAACGAAAGATGTCCCGTTTCGCTGGTGCAACACACTTCCGCATTTTGGCGATAATGTGGGAATATCTAAGTTTCCGTCACTTTGAATTCACTTGAGCTATCCCAGTAATGACATTGTTATTATTCAGGAGCGGTTTCTGCGGAGTGAGAGTAAGCTTAATAATGCGCAAGTATGATGTAAATTGCGGCGTCGGAAAATTCTGTCCTGAATTGTGAAAAATAATCTACCTTTCCACTCACGTGAATTCTTGTGCGGCCTGTGGAGAGCCTGCTACTTTGTCTCCCATGCTCTGGCAATGCGGGTCGTTAGGCCCGAAGTTCACGAAGAAAGAATGGGACGTGCTCCTGCGAAGTCCCGTCCTTGAGGACCAAATCCTGGCTGTCCAGCGCGCTCGTGACCGGGCCTTCATGCTAGACCTGTCGGTCCCGTTGTGGGACTAGCCGGGTGCGCGAGTTATCGCGCTCTGCTGGACGACCAACTTTGGGCCGTCCAGCGGGCCGAGGAAGCCTCCAGAGCTCAAGGGCTCGTGGACGGCACCTTGGCGGGGATATTCGCCCGAATCCCCAAAGTCGCCGGACATTTAAAATGAAGTTGTTTCCTCCTCCTCCTCACCTCACCACTTCACGTTAAGAGGGAGAGAAAGCGAAGCTCGTGCATATTGCATATGACCATGTCTTTAACATCCCTTGACCATCTATTTACGCCCCTTTGCCTTAACCATTACCTTATTTTTTTGTTGCCATTACGCCCCTGTCAAGATCTAACGCGATCTGCATGGCTTTTCTACGAACCTTGTTTTACCTGAAACCATGTCGACGGCGAGAGCGTTCCTAAGCGTTTTCTCGGAACCGTTGCTCGTACTCGGCCTGGTTTTTTTCAGAACGTGTGAGGCGTGGCGGCCCCATCTGGTTGTCGATGCAGCTGTCAGATTTGGGTACTGTGCTGAGAGACCACTTCTGTTCTTATTAGCGATACAGAAACGAGCCTAACTGGCCGCGCCCAGTCACGTCAACTGCCGGAGATGCAGCGGGAACGGGTCTCACTGGTCTATTGGGTTCTCTCCCGACACGCGTACAGCGCTCTCTGGGAAGGTTTTTTTTAACACGAAAGCATTTTGTGCCGAGGTCCACCGTGAAGTCACTGACGTACTTCCTTCACTGAAGTGGACGTCGGAAAAAATAAACATGTTTACATTGAAAAAGTACCACCTGCCCGGACTCGAAGACAGTCACCCGGGATGCGACGATAGTAGCTGGGAACACCACTGACATAATGTGGATACCGGGAACAAACGGGCCTTATATCTTCACTACACCGCTTTGCAGTTTGCATATAACTGATGTCCGGTTAGAGAAAAGGTGTTTAACAAGCAAAATTACGCTTAAATTAAAATCACCATTCTTCCACTGCACTCATGGTTTGCAGCGGTGGTACCGCCACCAAGGAACGATGAAGCGAAGTAGATCACCCTGCTAATGCGCGCCGGCAGTTAGCGCCTCCGTATCCTCAGTGTGTCAATCGCAGCGGTGGTTAGCGACAGTGGTGGCGTCATGCCGGCGCGCTGCTTGAAAAGTGTAGTAGAACCACAGCCGCTACGAAATTTGTGTCGTGTGGTCAGTTGTTTCAACGCGCTCTGCTCCACGAACGCAAATGACGCTTCTTTCGCTAATGTTCACTGTATCTTCGCCGAATCTCACTGTGTGAATGAGCAGTGACATTGTCGTCTGTCATCCAACTTTAGCGGGCACTCGCTGTATTTTATGTTTTTAAAAGGTACATAGAAGTAGATGTTCTCAAGTATAAATAAAACTTCCTTTTAATTAATGACAGAAAGGAATAGGTCATTAGGGGGTCCTTCACGGCAAATTAGTTATTGTGTGGTGCGGAGCGCGTTTAAGCCAGATGCGTCTTCGAGGTGTCCAAGCTCTTCGTGAACGATGTCAGTCCGGATTCGACACGTCCCAGCATTTCAATGCATACAACGTTTCAGCGCCAGTTCTCCCTCTTAGTAATAGTGAGGAACTCACATTCCTGGTGAGGAACTCGCATTACCTCCCAACATGGTCGTTGTTTCGATCCTTTGTCAACCTGTTTGGTTAAGCAGTTCCCACTTGTTCTCGTAAAGTACTGTTACGAAATTCGGTTGCCACACTGCGAGGCTATTTTAGGCTGGAGGAGGGCCCGGATTCAAGAAGTGCTTGCGAAAGTGAGGACAGGAGCTCTGGTTCTACTTCACCCGGCAATGGCTTCGCCTAGGCGGGGAGAAGATTCGCGAGCTCAAGCAGTCATTTTTGGTTAGTGTGGAGGAACACTTACTGTTACTATATGGTGGGCCCTTTAGGTTCCCTTATTTTGGCGTCGTGTGCCAGTCGCCCACTGTGTTTATAATTACCTTTTGCTGACTCGGCTTTAGTAACTGTTCTTGTCAACTCGATCCCAGTAATGGTTTTTTCTTTTCGGGTTTCCGGGAACAACCAGCTCGAGTCGGTCTACGTAGATGCGGCTCAAGTCGTGTCACCGCGGTGGCAGTGAATGTTCAAATGGTTGGTCATTGCCTCTGCACCGCTTGTGCAAGGACCTCACAGGACACCTGTTGGCTTATGACCATATTACGTGGATTCGCTATTGCTTTATCATTCGCAACGAGTGAGTTCGTTGCGCCGAAGGGCGGCGCCCTTGTTCGAACGCCAGGGTGCGGGGGGGGGGGGGGGGGGGGGGCTCTCGGGTCACTTCGTTCACTTCATTGTATTTGGTGGACTGATATATTCATGAAAAATCTTGTACAGGTAACCCCAGGGCAGCCGCGTCCTTTGCCCAAACGACAACGGGAAGAGGGAGAAGGGAATGCTACTGTCGCGCTGATGGCCCCAAGAGTGCAGGGGTACCTTGCCTTCACGAACGGTGAAGGCAAGGTACTTGAAAGGGAAACAGTACACAAAAACCTATGACAGGGTATCTTTTGTGGAAAGGAAGTTTCGCGCCTTACGAAAAGGTAGAATTGAGGGGTACTTTGCTAGCTGCGGACGGGGATGGCAGCTTACCATTGTCACTCAAGAGGACAGCGTATCACAACTGCATCTTACCCATACTTATCTACGAGGCAGGAACTTGGAGGGTCACTAAAAGTGTTCATATTAAATTGAACAATGCAACGAAGAATGCAGCGAGCAATGGAAAGGAAAATTAGAGGTTCCACGTCAAAAGACAAGAAGGTAGCAGACTGGGTCAGGGAACAAACGCGTCTGAAGGACATGTTAGTAAAGATTAAGAAGACATGGACGTGGGCAGGGCACGTACGGTGAAGGAAAGACAACCGCTGGGAATAAGGGTAACACAGTGTATCCTTAGAGAAGGCCAAAATTTGCGGCGAGAACGTTCCTAAGCGTTTTCTCGGAACCGTTGCTCGTACTCGGCCTGGTTTTTTTCAGAACGTGTGAGGCGTGGCGGCCCCATCTGGTTGTCGATGCAGCTGTCAGATTTGGGTACTGTGCTGAGAGACCACTTCTGTTCTTATTAGCGATACAGAAACGAGCCTAACTGGCCGCGCCCAGTCACGTCAACTGCCGGAGATGCAGCGGGAACGGGTCTCACTGGTCTATTGGGTTCGCTCCCGACACGCGTGCAGCGCTCTCTGGGAAGGTTTTTTTTGACACGAAAGCATTTTGTGCCGAGGTCCACCAGGAAGTCACTTCCTTCACGGAAGTGGACGTCGGAAGAAATGAACATGTTTACATTGAAAAAGTACCACCTGCCCGGACTCGAAGACAGTCACCCGGGATGCGACGATAGTAGCTGGGAACCCCACCGACATAATGGAGATACCGGGAACAAACGGGCCCTATATCTTCACTACACCGCTTTGCAGTTTGCATATAACTGAGGTCCGGTTAGAGCAAAGGTGTTTAGCAAGCAAAATTGCACTTAAATTCTTCCACTGCACTCATGGTTTGCAGCGGTGGTACCGCCATCAAGGAACAATGAAGCGAACTAGATCACCCTGCTAATGCGCGCCGGCAGTTAGCGCCTCCGTATCCTCAGTGTGTCAATCGCAGCGGTGGTTAGCGACGTGGTGGCGTCATGCCGGCGCGCTGCTTGAACAGTGTAGTAGAACCACAGCCGCTACAAAATTTGTGTCGCGTGGCCAGTTGTTTCAACGCGCTCTGCTCCACGAACGCAAATGACGCTCCTTTCGCTAATGTTCACTGTATCTTCGCTGAATCTCACTGTGTGAATGAGCAGTGACGTTGTCGTCTGTCATCCAACTTTAGCGGGCACTCGCTGTTCTTTATGTTTTTAAAACGGTACATAGAAGTAGATGTTCTCAAATATAAATAAAGCTTCCTTTTAATTATTGACAGAAAAGAATAGGTCATTAGGGGGTCCTCCACGGCAAATTAGTTATTGTGTGGTGTGGAGCGCGTTTAAGCCAGATGCGTCTTCGAGGTGTCCAAGCTCTTCGTGAACGATGTCAGTCCGGATTCGACACGTCCCAGCATTTCAATGCATACAACGTTTCAGCGCCAGTTCTCCCCCTAAGTAATAGTGAGGAACTCACATTCCTGGTGAGGAACTCGCATTACCTCCCAACATGGTCGTTGTTTCGATCCTTTGTCAACCTGTTTGGTTAAGCAGTTCCCACTTGTTCTCGTAAAGTACTGTTACGAAATTCGGTTGCCACACTGCGAGGCTATTTTAGGCTGGAGGAGGGCCCGGATTCAAGAAGTGCTTGCGAAAGTGAGGAGAGGAGCTCTGGTTCTACTTCACCCGGCAATGGCTTCGCCTAGGCGGGGAGAAGATTCGCGAGCTCAAGCAGTCATTTTTGGTTAGTGTGGAGGAACACTTACTGTTACTATATGGTGGGCCCTTTAGGTTCCCTTATTTTGGCGTCGTGTGCCAGTCGCCCACTGTGTTTATAATTACCTTTTGCTGACTCGGCTTTAGTAACTGTTCTTGTCAACTCGATCCCAGTAATGGTTTTTTCTTTTCGGGTTTCCGGGAACAACCAGCTCGAGTCGGTCTACGTAGATGCGGCTCAAGTCGTGTCACCGCGGTGGCAGTGAATGTTCAAATGGTTGGTCATTGCCTCTGCACCGCTTGTGTGGAAGGACCTCACAGGACACTTGTTGGCTTATGACCATATTACGTGGATTCGCTATTGCTTTTTCATTCGCAACGAGTGAGTTCGTTGCGCCGAAGGGCGGCGCCCTTGCTCGAACGCCAGGGTGCGGGGGGGGGCTCTCGGGTCACTTCGTTCACTTCATTGTATTTTGGTGGACTGATATATTCATGAAAAATCTTGTACAGGTAACCCCAGGGCAGCCGCGTCCTTTGCCCAAACGACAACGGGAAGAGGGAGAAGGGAATGCTACTGTCGCGCTGATGGCCCCAAGAGTGCAGGGGTACCTTGCCTTCACGAACGGTGAAGGCATAGACTTCAGCGCGTACTTGAAAGGGAAACAGTACAGAAAAACCTATGGCAGAGTATATTTTGTGGAAAGCAACTTTCGCGCCTTACGAAAAGGTAGAATTGAGGGGTACTTTGCTAGCTGCGGACGGGGATGGCAGCTTACCATTGTCACTCAAGAGGACAGCGTATCACAACTGCATCTTACCCATACTTATCTACGAGGCAGGAACTTGGAGGGTCACTAAAAGTGTTCATATTAAATTGAACAATGCAGCGAGCAATGGAAAGGAAAATTAGAGGTTCCACGTCAAAAGACAAGAAGGTAGCAGACTGGGTCAGGGAACAAACGCGTCTGAAGGACATGTTAGTAAAGATTAAGAAGACATGGACGTGGGCAGGGCACGTACGGTGAAGGAAAGACAACCGCTGGGAATTAAGGGTAACACAGTGTATCCTTAGAGAAGGCCAAAATTTGCGGTGAGGGCGTGGTCGCAGCGAGCTCAGATACGGGAGAACTGGAGATCTATGGGAGAGGCCTTTACCCTGCTGTGGGCGTGGACGGGCTGATGATGATGATGACGACGAGGACGATGAGAAACTCCTAAGAAAGCTTCACCATCCTACCCGGCACATGAGTATGTCGACCAGGCACTGCATGTCATCCTGGGTGTTACCAAATGAAACGATATTATCAGCATAAAGTTAACACAGGAGATTTTGCTCTGTCACTGCCTGGTTTGTGGGACAGATTATGCCCAACGTTGCTCCTTTCCATAACTCTGTCTATCCTCACCGTGTACAGCAAGGATAACGTCCTGGACAACGGACAACGCTGCCTCAGCTTGGTGCATGTACCAATTTTATGGTTGCTACTTGACCTTTGTCATTCAATGCAAACGTCGTTTTCTTGGTTTAACTCCTCCAAAACGCCGACGTGCGTCGCCTACACCAGTGTTTTTCAATAGATTCCATAACACTTCCACATTAACACTTCCACATTAATATTGTGTGTACTGTTGATGTACAAAAATGCTACGTAAAAAGCTTTTTTATTCAGGATATTTCCTTGTTCTGCGTGCAGAAAGGAGGTTATCGTCTCACCGCCTAAAGATTCGAAACGCATCTTGGAGTTCATTCAGAACACCGTTGCCTTCTGCCTATGCGCGTACCTTTAATTTCATTGTTTGCATCGCCAGAGTTACCCCGTCACGGTGATCTGGTGTCTGTGGTACTCGGATGCTGATCCGGGGATCGCGGGATGGAATTCCGGCTGAGGCGGCTGCATTTAGATGGGGACGAAATGTAGAGGCCCGTGTACTGTGCATTGCTAGCGCACGTTAAAGAACCCCAGGTGGTCGAAGTTTCCGGAGCCATCCACTACGGAGCCTCTCATAATCATAGCTGGTTTTGGGACGTAGAACCTCAGAAATCGATCGATCGATCGCCGATGTTGTACACGAAGGATGGAACGATTAGTGGTCTGTATAGGGTGAGTTATATCATTCTATCTCTTAGCTTTATAAAGTAAGCCCGTCCTTCGTTGTCGCGAAGCGTCTGGTACTTGCCTCCCCTGTAGCTTTTTCTATCATGGCGGCGATGTCGCTCGGCAGTAGTGGTCACTACGGATGAGCGACTGATAATCGACTGGAATTCTTCAGAAGTGGGAAATCCTGCTCGGTCAAGCAGCAGCAGTGCGTTCAACTCCACTTTTTGAAGGACGAGCTTAGATTCAAGGTTCGCACCAGCATACAGAGAAAGTGCATGAAGTTCGAAATGGTGCTCAGACAAGTTTCGGGCATCCGATGAAGCTGCTATATTGGCGTGCCTCACTACAACCTGGGCGTCTGCTTCCTTTGAGCCATTGGAACCTTTCAGTTGAAAATCATCATCATCATCATCATCATCAGCCTATCTTATGTCCACTGTAGGACGAAGGCCTCTCCCAATCCTCTCCATTCTTGCCTGTCCTGCGCGAGCTGATTCCATTTGACGCCTGCGAATTTCTTGATTTCGTCCCCCATCTTACTCTCTGTCGTCCTCGGCTACGCTTGCCCTCTCTTGGTATCCATTCCGTCGTTCTAACTGTCCATCGGTTATCTATCCTTCTCATCACGTGGCCTGCCCATGTCCATTTTTTCTTTTTAACGTCTGTTATTACGTCGGCGACTCCCGCTGTTCTCTGACCCATTCGGCTCTCTTTCTATCTCAAAGTAACGCCTATCATTTTTCGTTCCATCGCACGCTACGCGGTTCTTAACTTCCTCTCGAACTTCTTCGTAATTCTCCAAGTTTCTGCCCCGTATGTCAGTACTGGCAAAATGCAGTAGTTATATAGTTTCCGCTTGAGTGATAGTGGTAGATTTCCTTTCATGAGTTGGGAATGTCTCCCGTACGCGCGCCATCCCATATTTATTCTACGGTGGTTTTCTTTTATATGGGCGGGTTCGCCTCTCAGTAGTTGTCCTAGATATAGGTATTCTTCTACGACTTCTAATGTCTGGTTTCCGATCGTGAAGCTACGTTTTTTTGCCGTGCCATTGAGCATTATCTTTGTTTTCTGCATGTTCATCCTTAATCCTACTTTAGAGCTTTCTCGGCTTAAGTCTTCAATCATCTTTTGCAGTTCGTCGCCATCATTGCTAAAGAGTACTATGTCGTCTGCAAATCGTAAGTTACTTAGATATTCGCCGTTAATCCTTAGCCCTGTCTCGTCCCAGTCTAGTCTTCTGAAGATTTCTTCCAAACATGCAGTAAACAGCATTGGAGAAATTGTATCTCCTTGTCTGACACCTTTCTGTATTGGGATTTTTCAGCTTTTGTTATGGAGGAGCAGGGTGGCTGTAGAATCTTTATAGATGTTGGCTATTATGTTTACGTAGCTTTCGCATATTCCTTGTCGGCGTAATGCCTCTAGAACTGCTGAAATCTCTACCGAGTCGAAAGCCTTTTCGCATTCTATGAAAGCCATATAGAGGGGTTTGTTGTATTCCGCGGAGTTCTCGATTACTTGATTGATCACATGGAGGTAGTCTATGGTGGAGTATCCTTTCCTGAACCCTGCTTGTTCTCTTGGTTGGTTGAATTCAAGTGTGGCCCTTCTTCTGTTGGAGATAAGGTCTGTGATACTGGGAGACATTGACCACTACATCTGGTACTGCAAGCGCTTTTGCACCGAGAGAAAAGCACTCATGGACAACATGCGAGAAAGAGGGTTTCCACATGGGAGCACTCAACAAATTATATTTCCGGAAGGTACGCGGTCGGTTCGCAAGAAGGTGTCAGCTCTGCTTGTAGCATTTCTTCAAGAGACAGGGTTGAGTGACACGTGGTGACTCATGCGACATGGACAGAGACGCTCGGGCGGAGCAATTGCCGGCCAGGTCTGCCAGGCTAACACCGCCTGTAGCCACAACACCACCACTACTACTACTACTACTACTAACCTTTGTGAATATTTTGTAAAGTGCTGGGAATAGACTGATCGGCCTGTAGTTCCTCAAGTCTTTAACATCTCCCTTCTTATGTAATAGTAGAATATTTGCGTTTTTCCAGCTGACTGGTACATTTGAAGTTTTGAGGCATTGTGTGTACAATGTCGCGAGCTTTCTTGTTAGGAAGTCTCCTCCGTCTTTGATCAAGTCGGCGGTTATGCCGTCTTCTCCAGCCGCTTTTCCGCGGGACATGCCCTGAATTGCTTTTCTAACCTCGTCCGTAGTGACGCATGGAATTTCGGTGTCCTGATCGACATTTATTACCCTCATGGTAGGGGTACTCGCATTTGAGCTGCATAGTTCAGAATAGAAGTCCTCAGCCACTTTGGTTATATCACTGAAGTTAGTAACGGTGTTGCCCTGCTTATCTTTCACGACATGCATTGTGTTCTTTCCCGCGCAAAGCCTCCTTTTAGTTGTTTTGGTGCTGACTCCTTTTTTCACGGCTGCTCCTATTTCTTTCACGTTATGGTTACGTATGTCCCTGACTCTACTTTTACTGATGAGCTTAGACAGCTCGGCAAATTCTATCCTGTCTTTTGAGTTAGTTATTCTCATCTGTTGGCGTTGTTTGATTAAATTTTTAGTAGATTCAGAGAGCTTATTTACATCTTGCCTCAGTGCTCTACCCACTACTTCGATCGCTGCCTCGGTGATCAGCTTAGTAATGTGTCCGTTAATCTTCTCTATGTCGTGATTTTCTTCCTGTCCTAAAGCCTCATGCTTGTTCTTAAGTGCAATTCTAAATTCTTCTGTTTTCGGCCTGACGACATCAAGGTTGGCCTTCTTGCGCGTGATTAACTTTGTCCTTGTCCGTTTTAGATTGAGGGTTATCCTCGCCCTTACTAGTCTGTGGTCACTAATTCTGACCTCATTAACCACTTCCGTGTCTTGTACTATACTTGGATCACTGCACATTATGAAATCTATTTCGTTTTTCGTTTCTCCGTTGGGGCTTGTCCATGTCCACTTTCTGTTCTTACGTTTTTTAAAGAAAGTATTCATAACACGGAGGTGATTTCGTTCGGCGAATTCCACTAGCATCTCTCCTCTGCTGTTTCTATCACCTTCGCCGTAGTTGCCGACCGCCTGTTCTCCTCGTAGTTTCTTTCCTATTTTCGCGTTGAAGTCCCCCATCACAGTTGTATATTGGGTGTGTACCTTGTTCATTGCCGTTTCTACATCCTTATAAAACTGTTCTACAGCCTCGTCCTTGTGGCTGGTCGTTGGTGCATAACATCGTATTAGCTTTAGTTTGTATCGCCTATTTTAACACGATACCTGCTACCCTTTCACTGACGCTATAGAATTCTTCAATGTCACCTGCTATGTCTTTGTGTATAAGGAATCCCACGCCCTATTCGCGCTTCTCTGGCAGTCCTATATAGCAGAGAACATGCCCTTCATTAAGCGATAAGTATCCTTCTCCTGGTTTCCTAACATCGCTAAGGCCTATGATATCCCAGTTAATACCCCTTAATTCTTCTAGTAGTTCAGCTAGTCTGGCTTCACTTGAAAGAGTTCGCCACCACCATGCCTCATCTGCGTAACTCAACTGCACACCAGAACAGGAACTGGCCTCCCTGGTGCAACACCATGGCCAACACCTCCCAAGTGACCGAACCATCCGAACCCTGGACCTACGACGGTGACATCAACGGAGCTTCTAGCCGCGGATGCGACCACGAGGGAATAGGAACAAAAGGCTCGGAAAGCTGCTGGACTCGGACAGGCAACCATTGGAAACTAAACGTGGCGACTCTTAACACGCGAACTCTTTCAAGTTGAAAACTCACCATCCTGTAACTCGGGAGCCAGGCTCTTAACGAAAAACACGTTACATCTGTGTGGATCTTCTTCCGAATACTGTAGTGTCTTCAGCAGTAAGTCTTGCCCTGCACGAGAACGAAGGTTCAAAATGATTGGATTCGGGCTTGTTGGTATAGATGCATCATGAAAGACAGCGCACAAACGGGACGGACACAAGAAAAGGCAGCAACGCAGACGCTTAACTTCCAAGAATTAAATAAGGTCAAGCGAGCTTTCAAAACTATTATGTGCGGTTTCAAACAGTCATCAGTTATTTTGGTTAAATAAGTGCCTCAAGTGGGTACGGATTCTTCTCTCGCACTGATGCAAACTGGATTATTATTTTCTGAAAAACTATTATTTGCAACATTCAGAAATGATGCTGCCAAATTATGCGAGCATTCGCAAATGTGATGTGCATCAGCTTTACCCAGATATATGGTGAAATGAACGATATTAACGCATGACAAGTGGCCCGTTATATGTTCAGCAATCTCCTCATAAACACCTCGCGCTTTTTCGGCAGCCGTTTACCAACTTCTGTCGCCCTGTAAGGCCTGGTTAATGCCGAATATTAAGATCTGGGGAGCTTCACAGAAACTTTTGCCTAACAGGCTGCGTGTAGTGCCGTGAAGTCAATTTAGCAGTAGTACTGTTGTTCGCAACTTCAACGTTTCTGTTAGATGGAAGTGTGAAGTCGTGTGCTGACCATTGTCCCACGAGTGTATCGCTATAGGAAGGGGTCGGTGCATTCTGTAGCCATGCTTCGTGGTACGAACATTTGCCCATGAGTGCGCACGATGCTGCCGTATAAACAATAAATTTTATGAGCTTGAGGGGTGCAGCAAGGTTGACCCTGATATTTGGGATTTAAGTTTGAAACATTATGTAAGTCGCGTATCGTGGTTTACGTTGGCAGTCTGTGCTTTTTCTTGTACATAAGTTTCGAACTTTGTGAGTTTGCATCCTCGTGTCATTATGATGGCCCCTTTGCCCTTGATGAGCGCCTTTTCAGCGTAGTTGCACTTATCGCAGTAATTGCGGGCAGCTACTTAGCAGTGGCATGAGTGACCACTGTGGCGCCCATCGCAACGCCAACAGCGTTGTGGCTTAAAGGAAGTCTACTTTCCTGATCCCGACGAACTTGGCGAGTTGCGTAGTGAATCGGCTTTATGGTTTCGTTGAAGCCTCGCTGCCACTAGCGAGCGTTCTCCGTTCGAACAACGAAGTTGTAGGCCTTTGAGTACGTCGTTTAAGCAGTCTCCGTAAGCATATATCTGCTTCGGGAGCTCACGTTATAGTCGACAGAGACGCCCCAACAATCCAAAAAAGGTCTGAAAAGTCCGTAATAGTAGCATTGTTTCGTTGACACGTAGTGTTCTATCCGTTGAGTGTCCCGAAGTTGTAGTCGGTAGCCATTGTCTTGAGCGCGGCATCGCTAGCGCTCACAGCTGCTCCAGCCCAATGATCTTGCTAGAAGTGAGCATGTCTGACAACCACTGGTAGCTTCGGACCATAACGCTTAGGAAGCGCTGCAACAACGCCATTGTTGGACACTTTAGAGGGTCTAGCTGGATGAGCCATGGCACGACGTTGTGCGATGTCAGGCGTCACTGCTTTTTGATGGTGTCCATGATGCTTTCCGCTTGAGATGAAAGTAAACATGCCCAAGGCACAACATCTGAGGTGAACAGAAATGATCCAGTCCGTGCGATTTTTGTAGGCTGACCCCACATTCCCTGAGCTTACACGTGCTGCCGTGTGGAAGACATGGGACAGAGTGCCTTGCGAGCGTGCCGATTCTTATTTATTTTTTATTGATACGCATGTTGCTTGCCGCGGTAGAGCAACGTGAGCTCTAAGAAGGCACGTTAATCTGCAGTAGCTGCCTCATCTTGTGCTACGACGGCAGTGTTCAGTTATCTATACACGAACTAAACATGCGTGAATATAATTCACTGTCAACTTACAATGTGCCCCGTCCACGGACTCACTAAAAGTGAAATGCCATTAGCCTGTTATCATGTCCGTGCCGATCTGTATTGGCGACGTTAAATAATATCTGTCAACGAGCGGCTGTAGCTCATTACTATATTATACTTGTCTGACTCTGCTGAATTGAACTGAGTTTATTCTTCAACAAGGTTGCGAGGACGACCAGGCAAAAAAGCTGCATCGAGCAGATGTTGCAGGCAGTCTCCAAATCGGACCATAACGTTCAGGAAGTGCTGCAATGACGTCATCGTTGGACACTTTAGAAGGTCTAGCTGGATGAGCCATCGCACGACGTTGTGCGATGTCAGGTGTCACTGCTTTTTGGTGTCCATGATGCTTTCCGCTTGAGATGAAACTAAAGGTGCCCAAGCCACAACATCCGAGGTGAACAAAAATAATCCAGTCTGCGTGATTTTTGTAGGCTGACCCAACTTTCCCTGAGCTTACATGTGCGTGCTTGGGTAAGAGAAGTGACATGACGGTGGCCGAAGGGACCCTGCCATCATCGGTTCCTTTACTAATGGTGTATTCGGTTGGTTGCTCTGGTCCTCTAGCTTAGGGTTGGCAGACGGGAGGAAAGCTCTCAGTTGGACCGGAAGAAGCTGTGTGCCAACCGAACGCTTCTGGGATCACATAATGACCGCCTGTGGCACCATGGCGCTCCCAGCGTGGGACGTCACCGTGCAAACATTCGTGCGCAGCGGCAAATGGCGTCGTAGAGCGATATGCCAACCGCAAAGTGTGTGTACGCCGGGAAAGCCTTCTTTAGCAGCTTCAGTAATTGGGTAGAGTTATCTTCCAAATGGGCCATACCTGCAAAACTGCCCATCGCCAAAGCACGTGAGACATGGGAAGCCACTGGTAGGAAAAGTGAACAGTGACACGGAATCGGCCGCGTCACGTCGGACAAGCTTGTTCGTTTCTGCCATTGCTCTTCACTTGCAAGGAGGCGAGAAAAGGTACTTACTGCAGTGTAGCGCATGGCATGTGAGTGCAAATAGTAATCGCGTTCGTGTTGGCAAAAGTGTGGACGTGCTCGCACTTGGTCGCGAACGGAAAAGGCACTCACCTCCTAGGACTGACGCTCGGATTTGTCAGTGACGTCGAGCTGTTGCGGTGTGCTTGTGGCTCTCGAATACGTAGATATGAAGAGTACTCACGGTTTCAAAAGGGCAACTCCCCCGATTTTTTAGTGACCGTAGATCTCAATCAAATTTTCAATGTGTTCTTTTCGGTACTCTAATAGATACCAGTCCAGGTAGTTGCAACTCATCCAGCTTTCCTGATAGTGAATTTTGAAAATAATCAGCGGGTTTCCATGCGGGCCACCCTGTATTTTTGGCGTCATTACCTTCAACGCTGCCTACCCGAGCAGGTGATCGGTTAAGAGCAAAACGGTGATACTTCAGCGCTCAAGTCGTCGCTGTGAAGTTCAGAAAAGCCGTCATAACTCAATATATCATAGGATGACATTGCCGCTTTCATTCTTCTGGCGCCAGCTCCCTTTTTCTGGTGGCGCTGAGGCTGTGACGTCATCACATACGCAACACGAAGCGTCTACACTTCTTTGTTTCAGTTTGAACACGTAGTTCACTCGCTTATTTGAAATTATTGGCGATCCTCTGAACAGATTGAACCACCCTGGCTGCTACCGAACTGTCAGTACTATTGGAAAACCGCAATATCAGAATTTCGTCAATAAACCGCCGGAGTACGGCCTATCTAATGTATGTACTTTTGTTTCTACCATATTCGGTTCGAGCCCCATTGGCGTAATATTTGTACGTACACTTGCACCCGAATAGACATCACCTTTAACGGCCAGATTCGTAGCTACATGACATGATTACATTGAGCAATTGCCCATTTCAGGTGGTATAATTTAATCTATACGGGTCATCTTTCATTTCGTGAGGGCTGGACATAATGCCACTACGGAAGGAATTACGTCAGTGAAATGCGTTGCTTCGTGCCTAATGGCGAGGATCTAAAGTCTTTCGAGCGTGCATGCCGAGGCACCGGACGTGGGTGGCGCATACGTCCTGACGGGTGTTCGCTCCGTGTATTCCGAACCGTCGTGCGCCTCGCGTAGGATCGGACCAAAAATCTTAACGCCCACACGCGCGAAAACTGAAACGCAATCCAATAAACGTGCGCAGTATTTCAAAGCATCCAACGTTGTCCACTTGCGAAATGCGCCTTCGCGCTGTCGCCTGTCAAACAGGGGCGGCAAGTGTCACATGACCCAACATATCGGCCAGATCACACCAATACTCTCACTTCGAAGTCAGAGCGGTCGGGAGCGCTCGAAGTCAAAGGTTGACGCTCCGAAGGAACCATCTGAACGTAGCATCTACCAGATCGAACGCATAGCCATATTGCAGAGCACTCCGGGGCGCTAAAGAACCGTCCGAGTAGGCCACGAGAACGAAGGCCTAAGCGGATCAGTGTAGGCTGTGGCGTCGAACCCAGCTGCCAGCTTGCCTGTTCTGTTCTCTTCTGTCGCTCAATCTTCGAGCCCTGCGGCGCTCCTTTGCTCTTTCATAGGCCAGCTGAATGAGACTGCTGTGCCCTACATTTCCTAGCTGTCAGAAGCATGCACGGCTCGGCTTGTTTCGACGTGACGTTTTACGGCGAAGCAGCTTAGGAAACATCAGAACGCGTCTGCCTCCGTAGTGTCGGCTTGCTCTTTCTCTGGTTCTTAGTTTCTTCTAGTGTATCGTAGGTAAAAAAACAATGTCAGTGAACAGCATATCACTTCATTCAGAATTCTGACCAGCGTTGTATAGGTACGACGTTGTAAAGTTGATTCCATAAAATGTCTGCGCACCCTACAAAATTATTTCGTCTATCGGTGTGAAGACAAGATATCGGGAACCGCTTACACTAGACGTCCATATGGGAAAGCCATCGTAAAGAAGCAGGTGCAGCTTTCTTGTTCCACAAATTAAAAGAAAAGAAATTGGCAGATCCCACGTGCAGTGGGAATCAAGGAAATGCGAAGCACGCATCAGGAACGTAAAATGGATTTGCATTGTTGTCTCGCTATAGGTTCCGTGCAGTCGAGTTTTTCATGTGCGACATCAGCGCCAGAATACACAGCCTGGCGGACAGAAGAAGCAAAATTGGGCAGACTGTGGCCGGACAATGCGCAAACGAGACGTGCGCGTCTCCAACTCTGTGGCAATAGTTCTGCACCGCGTGTCCCACTTTCTCTTGTTTTGTTTCCTTTGAGACGCGCTCTCCAAACCTGCAGCAAACTGTTCCAGAGGGTCGCGACGCGAGCGTGCGTGTTTTCTTCCTAGCACGCCCGGAAAGCAGCAAGGAAACGCGCGCGTCGCTGTCGCCTAGGCTTCCACCGTGCGCGCGCTATGGGCGAACGCGGGCGCGTCTAATCGCGTCTCATAAGTGCACCCCAAGCGGCCAATGTCAGCGACACTGATGCGTCCGACGAGAGTTACGTAGCTCCCTCTGGCCAGTGAACGGAGCCCATACCGAGTTTGGTACATATGAAGTTAACGAAACGGCCGCAAGAGCACCAAGACTGTGGCATGTAAATCATGCTGCTCATGACATGCATATCATGATTTTCATGTTATGACCTGCCATTTATGTTTGTCAGGCAGTCATGTTGTGCCATACCAATTTTCGCATACATCCCATTAGCGAAACGGCCAGGACAGCATCAATACCGTGGCATGTAAATCATGCCGCTCATGACATGCATGTCATGATTTGCATGTTATGACCTGTCATTTATGTTCGTCAGGCAGTCATGTTGTGCCATAATAATTTTCGCATACATCCCATTAGCGAAACGGCCAGGACAGCATCAATACCGTGGCATGTAAATCATGCCGCTCATGACATGAATGAGATGATTCTCATGTTTTGACCTGTCATTCATGTTCGTAATGCACTCATGTTGTGGCATACCAATTTTCGTAAACATCCCATTAGCGAAACGGCCAGGAGAGCACAAAATCGTAGGCGGCTAGATAGATAGATAGATAGATAGATAGATAGATAGATAGATAGATAGATAGATAGATAGATAGATAGATACGCTCAAATTCGCCGAAGTTCGCTAAGAAATGCTTCGCATTTAATATAGGACCAAATTTGGTTTTATGCGATGAGGTTCACGTGCCACCGGCCGAGAGGAAAGACGACGACGAAGAGACAAGTGTTTTTCTGCAAGATCGCGAGTTATTAATTGCTAATCATCATTCCATCCAAATCTTCGTACCTCAAATTGCTCCCACTAGTTGATTAAACGTCAAATTATTTTATTATGGTTCATTTCTATTATAAATAGTCTATCATTTTCTAACATTTCATTCTTACTTACGTTACCGATTCTTTATTCTTCCTTTGTTTTAGCTCAATTTTCTTTCCCTCTTTATATTAACCGCCAGCTTCATGGCCAATCCCCCGTAGTGGGCAAGAGCCAGACTTCCAGGAAAAAAGAAAAGAAAGAAAAGATCCTGATTACTTATTCCATTATTGTCTATACCGCTGATTGATTGACTACGTTTGTAATATTCAAATTCAACATCAAAGGACGACTAAACCTTTCAGGTAGCATAACTTAGTAAATTAAACTCAAATCCGCCTGAGTCTTGGCTAATCCCCCCAAGTGGGTAGATGCCAAAAATTGAAGTATCATCATCATCATCATCGTCAAGACCAGAGAGAAGAAGCGAGGCCGAAGATTTCGGCCTGAGAAACGATGTCTAGGAATGTCGAGCATGAGATGGCCATGGGGGACTGACCGGCGGCAGAAGCAACCGTTCGTATGAAGATCCTGGCTCCCGCCAATTTCCAAAGTACATGAGCCGAAGGCGCCACAAGATGGGAGCAACTTCTTGAGATAACCGACGGAGTGCCTCCTTGGCCCTTCCAACGAGATAGAGAGAGAGAAATTGAAAGGAAAGACAGATGGTTAACCAGAGGAGATCTCCAGTTGGCTACCCTGTACTGGGGAAGGGGAAAGCGGAATGAAAGAGGGAAGAAGAGAAGAGAGTTGAGGGACGTATCACCATCACTGTCACTTGTCAGGGCACTGTCACAATCGGTCAACAAGTGTTGTCTGTAGAAGAAATCGCGTCAATGCCCTGACAGCACCTCGCCTTGAAGACTTTGTAGTCCAGTGTCCTAAAGTCTTGTATTCAGTAAACGGGCGGTTGTCCAGTTGATCTAGCGTGGCTGAAAGTGCTTTCGGCTTTGAAGCGGGCGCATTCGCAGAGATGTGCGATCGCTTCGCTGCACCCACAATCTTCGCATAAGGGGCTATCAGCCATTACGATGGTGATGGAATATGCATCGGTGAAGGCTACTCCAACCCATAGACGCACAAGGTGGGTCGATTCATGGCATGAGAAGTCGCTTGGGATGCGTAGTTGGAGGGAAGGGTCTAATGCGTGAAGCCTTGCGCTTCACGTATTAGACCCTTCGAACGAGGGCAGCTGAAGCCCCTTCGGGATATGCCACCTGTCTTCCGAACTAGCATAGCCGACGTCTGTACACGCCCATTACACAGGAATACTGGTGATGTGCTTGCCTTGACTTTTTGTTTTATCTGGGACTAAAGAGGAACTGTGCTGTTATCGCCTAGCCGATTTGTTTTCTATGGCGCGAAATTTTTGAGCATTTATGAAATGCCTAGATATGTGTATGCAATCTAGAACGCCCGCCTCGTCCTTAATTCTAAGATACAGCAAAAAAGTTCGGCAATTCCTAAGCATATTCTCATGAGATGGGAACGCGAAAGCGTTTCTTTCGGCTAGAGTGTTGTTTCGGAGACGTGCTGCAAACTGGTGTTGCCGAGTTGTGTTATAAAGAATGAGGCAATGCTTGAGGGCAGATTGTGTTTATTTAGGTGATTTGATGTCGTCTAAGTGTTGTCGACACTTCACATGACCTCTTGTATTTTGTCGTCCAGGCAATGTACGCAGATATGCCCGAGCCAGGTCTTGGGCATGTCAGATAGTACCACCGCCGCGGCGTCGTGGGTGGTGTCATTAGACAGTCACCGGTGTCGTCACCCTCTTGTCGTTACGGTGACGGCGTACTTGGGCCGGTGTACAAGACACTACCATGGCCTTGTGATACGAGTAGTAGGTCGATGCATACATAACACCTCGCACAATGTATGGGTCGGTGGTGAATGCGAGATCGACATCTCGACGTCGTGATGGCCTCGGGGGGAGTCTTTAATTCTAGATTAAACTCTGCACGCATGGCAGCGAGGATCGATGGGCTAGGTGGCGCGTTCGTGCGCCTAGTGCTAGGGAGCCTACATGACTGCCTACAGTCATGTAGGCTCCCTATCTAGTTCTCCTACGGCGACGCCACGCATCTGGGAGCGCGCTTTCGCCAACCCAGCGAAGAAACGTGGCGACGTGGTCGCACGCAGCTGCAGGTAGCTGCAGCAGAGCGGAGCGCGAGCCGACTGCCGCTGCGGCGAGTGTTGGCGCCGGCGTCACTTCCGGTTTGAGAGGTCACGTGCTTTCCGGGCACGGCTTTTGCGGACGGCAGCTGGGTGCGTGCTCTCACCAACCTAGCCAAGAAACGCTTTCGCGTTAAAATCACATAGCCTTAATATCCTGCGACGGTGAATGTCAGACGCACCGTGATATCTTATGGAGTTTGTATTGGTTTCCAGTGGCACGAATGTTACACTTTTGAGATAGGACGTTTGCTGCAAATTGAAATTTCATATACCACCGAGGCTAAAACTGTGCACTGTGCTATGAATTAAATAAGGGGAGAGAAAATTTTACATATGGTTTTAATATCGTAGGTGGCAACACACACGTGACGTATATTTTTCTGATGTTTGGAGCTGTTGGGTGGATGAATGTCTTGTTTAGCCAACCACTGAGACATATTTCGTGAAATATGACTGCTGTTTCTTTGAAGCAAACTTTTAGCACTGCTGCCGACCCGTAGCATATAATTGTGAATATGATGTCGCCGTCAGAGCCGCTTCACAATATTGTGTGGAACGGAAAATGAAATACCTGTACCAAACGCGTAGTGAGTATGATGGAAAAGCCTCCTGCCAATTGATGCCGATGCTTGTTTACTTACCTTGGCTATTCTTTACGACCATGGACTTTGGTTCATTTTTTGTAACGTTTACAAAAGTCGCATAGTAGGAACTGACTTCCCTGAGGAAGAAAGTCAGGTAAACATTCAAGCGTCACTGCAAACATTTAGGTGAATACACGGCTGAAAGAACCCGAGTTTCTGCACTGCGATTTCTACATGGTACCAGTGCATCACCTGTTTGTTGTCTAAATATGACAATGCAAAGAACACACGTCAGGTGAGCACAATCGGGTAAATCACTTTACCGCCTCGCTAATAAAGAGCACAATGCCCATCGTTGGGCCTTGCGGTGAAACATTCATCGGCCGAGACGTAGACATCGGCAATAACAAGCTGATTATATGCAAAAAATTAAATAAAAGACAGTCTACTTTAGACGTTTGCACCTAATGACTGAGGTCGTTCAATGTAAGGTATGCTAAGCAAAGTTTGTTCTAGTGGCCGTGGGTCGTTCTAGCATAACGCAGCATACAACAATGTGTGATACGCTGTGTGAACATCGGCAACTTGAATTTACTTGTGCCACACGTTCGCAACTTGATAAATATATGACATCTAGAGCTGACAGACAACAACATAAGAGGTGACACAACCTGACTGACAACTGAGTCTATTGGCAAAAGGGCACACCTTTTAAACGCCAAAGTTAAGCATGCGAAAGAATAGTGGTGAGGTAACAAGTATACGGTGTGATGGTAAGGAGGAAGAAAAGGACGAGGGAAGAGGCCAAAGCATGGCAGTGCTTTCTACAGTATAGTTTGGAAAGGGGTTGTGATAGGGAAGCAAGGACGAGGAGATGAGGATGTAAGAATGAGGAGTAGGTGAGGGGGCAAACCTTACGACTGGTTTGTTTTTTTTTCGTGTATTTTAATTTTCTCTCATTTACGTCATAATTACTACACTATAGCTAGAACCTTTTGCTATGCTTTCCTTGGCCTCATTATCTCTTAGGTTCATGAGCTTCCCGCTAAAAAACTTACGAGCCCTTGACCCTTTAGCCTTTCGTTATTTCATGTGCACTCTGGTATAAGAAGGCCCGTCACGGTGGTCCAGTGGTTATGCCACTCGGCTGCCGATCCGGAGGTCGCGGGATTGAATCCCGGCCGCGGCGGCTGCTTTTCGATGGAGGCGAAATGCTGAGGCCCGTGTGCTGTGCGATGTCAGTACGCGTTAAAGAACTCCAGGTGGTCGAAATTTCTGGAGACCTCCACTACGGTGTCTCGCATAATCACAGCTGGTTCTGGAACGTTAAGCCGCACAAATTAATCAATCTAGTAAAACAGGGGGTGAGAAAGAGAAGTGAGGGTGAGAAGGAGGGCAAGGCGGAGAGAGTAGACTATATAAAGATAAAGAAAAAAAGATCAGATAAAAAGATGCAGAAAGAGATAAAGAAAGAGATAAAGAAAGAATAGAAGCGTGAAGAAAGAACTCGATCTGCGTTCGCAAGGTGGTGGCGCTTGCTTCGCAGCTGCGCTGTATACTCATATCGCACGCGCGTGGAACGGCCGTGCAGTTTGCACGGCATGGGCATGGGCGTCGAAGGATGGTTTCAGAAACAGCAGTCAAGACCGAATAGGGGAACTCTGCAGCCAAAAGACGCCTTACCTGGCTATCAGGATCAGAAATGCCGGCACAATTTTCGGGGAGGCGGCTACATGCACAAACCACGCAATTACTCTCTTAATTGTCTTCTATTGCGCCGAGTCGTAGGGCAGCAAGCTCGCGGGTAGCAGAATCAGAAACCGTGTCTATCTCAGAACGTTATCGTAACATATAAAGGCTGTAAGATGGAAAGTTCAAGGCTCAAAATTTACGCAACTCCATGTTTGCGAACAACGAATAAAGCCTCACCTACTGTAAAGGGGTAAGCCAAGACGGGCTCCTTAATAAAAGATCAAGGTACTTAACATTTATGAAACCGGCTTCCTGTTAAGATGCTGTCGTAGAACTTTGTCAACGTTAGCCAGAATAATGTCGCAAAGGATACGTGCTAAGCAATACCCTAGGGAAATGCCATCACGCTCTCAAGATGCTGATCATGAACCAAATAAAGTCGGAATAAAATTGCAGTAAAGTAAAAGGATTTCAAGGGACAAGCAGGCTGAGTCGTGGAAAGATACGCCCCCATTTTGTTCTGTGCGTTATTTGGCAGACAGAAACAGATGATTTTGAGGAACACAGAAGACAAGTGCTGAACATCTACAGAAAAACAAAAACAGACGTACTAGACTTCTTACTCTGCTTCCTTATCAGACTGACTGATATTCCTCTTCCACCATCCCTTTTCACTAACAAAGTGTGAAAGGAAAAACTCCTGTTGGCCTTGAAAAGGACACTTTAAGCTCTTTCCTCTGCTGCTCCATATCTCGCTGGCAAGTGTACTAAGGTCTAATCGTACAAGGAATTGGGTCTAAACACGTGCTTCACTTTTCTTCAAGAAGAGAAACTGCTTCGCACAGTATAATTGCGCATGCCTTGGAGCGCCTAAGTTGGGCGTTTAAATTACACAAGAAATTTGTTTTCTAAAATGTGCGTGTGCTTTTGGGCGCATAAGTGCCGATTATGCAGTGTAACCGATATGTCAAAACCTAATGGCTTGATAAATGAATCGGTGCACATACCAATGACTTCCCAGTTTCGCTCTTTCAAGATAGCTGTACATAGTGCTTGACAGCTCGGTCTTCAGGTCGTGCGTACACGTTTCTTCCACGGCATTAACGGAACCATGTGAAGTGAGGTCGTAAGTATTAGATGTTGTCCGCAAATACACCCACAATTTCTGGCTCGTATTGACGGCCTGTAGAGGCAAGAGAAAATACCAGTTAACGTAGCCTAGAGTTCCACGTAGTACCGTCTGGTCAGGTAAAGGAATTGTCAAAAGCAGGTCACTAACCAATTTCAAAACAAAATAAAATGACGTTTCGGGATCCCTTGTTCAGAGTGGAATGATAGCTAAGCAGCAGGCTTTTAAGTGCGTTGAACGCATGACGCAAAGTTCAAGAGTACATGTGATTTAGTGTGCGAGATGGTCTACTGATTGGGTTAGTTGTCTGAATTATTGGTGATTCGAGACTGATCCTCGTTGTCAAATTCTTCTCAGTATCCACGATGCGTGCGTTGTCCCAGTTTATCATGTGGTCCGCCTTCTCTGCATGCCGTGCGGCATGCTCTGTTCATTCCACTGTGCAAGTCTTTCCACTGTGCAAGTCATTCCACTGTGCAAAATGCAAGTCTGCGCGACTTGCATTTTCCGTACCCTTTCTTTGAATGTGCCAAGCCCCTTTCTTGCGTCTGTAGCTACGAAACATAACTGTGTATTATACTATAGCGATAGGAACCACGCGGACACTGCAGGCAAATGTATGTATGTATGTATGTATGTATGTATGTATGTATGTATGTATGTATGTATGTATGTATGTATGTATGTATGTATGTATGTATGTATGTATGTATGTATGTATGTATGTATGTATGTATGTATGTATGTATGTATGTATGTATGTATGTATGTATGTATGCGACACACTGCATACTACACACTGTAGGCGTGCGTGCAGTAGTTTTTGAGACCGCACCGAGTACGACTCGAACAGTGACACACACGAGTCGAACACGGAAAGCTTTGCTAATAATATCCTAATACTGTCCAGCCGTTTTGACAATTAATATCAATCAACGTGCACGTCCACGAACCCATAACTTTAGCGTTAAAGAGGCGTATCCGGCGATTTTGCCTTTATCACTGATCTCAATGAAATTTTCAGTATATGTTCTCTTCGGTACTGCAATAATTTATGCCAAGCCAGGCGGTTCCAAGTCATTAAGTATTCCCGAAAAGGAATTCTAAAATTTTTTAGCGGATTCCCACGCGAACCACCACCCTGTGCTTTTGACGTCATTACCTGCAACGCTGCCTACCCGAGCAAGCGGGCCGCCGTCGTGAGCAGAAAGAACGGCCATACTGCAGTGCCAAAATCGTTGTAAAGTTAAGAGCTCAGTACATCGTGGGAGAACATCGCCACTTTAATTTTTGTGGCACCAGCTTCACCAGCTTTACATTTATGATGACGGGGAGGCTGGGACGTCGTCGCGTACGCCGCATGAAGCGTCTACTCGTTTCGGCTTCGGCTTGAACGCACCGCTTATTCGGTTATTTAAAATTATTGGTGGGTCTCTGAGCAAATTGGCCGACGCTGGCTTCTTCAGTGCCACCAGTGCTGTCGGAAAACAGCTATATCAGACTACGGTGGAAAAACCGCCGGAGTTCCCCTTTAAACGCAAATATAATTCATCTGGAGGCAATCAACAGGCCTTTCGTATCGATGCAACCGTTCAGAAAATTGGAGTGACCGTTGCGTAGACGGTAATGTTAAAGGAACCGTCTATCATCCTTCATCGCTCTGCCGTTTTTTTGCTTAATAGAAAGGGTACCTTTCGAAGGGTCCCAGCGTGCAATGGTTTCTACAGAAAGTGAGTTGAAATTATTAAAACAGGATTTTTTCATTTACGAAGTCGCTCCTTTCCCACGTGTACAGATGCCGGCAACAATGGTACTGGGCGCGATGCGTCGTCTCCCTGGCAACCCTTTCGGACGCGGGAGGCTGCTTCTTGACAGGAACCGATTCCAAGGACGACATTGCGTGTAGAGCTGACGAGGAGGAGAGGCGAGGGAAGTCGTCGCGTGGGGGTGCGCCTTGGACATGCAGCGCCGCATGCATGACAAGCAGAGTAATATGGCGGCTAGAAGGCAGGCGAATTCGAAGTCTACGCCACCTACGCAGCGAAAAAAAGAACGAATTGCTCTTGCACGCTTTAAGAAGGTGTCTCATAGGGTGAAGTACGCTTGTGAGACATGATTGTTTTTCAGCAGAATATGTAAGCCTGCGTGGGCTTGTTCTCGTACACTTGGAAATTGACTGACACGCTTTAGGGTGTCGCTAGCGGCGTTTTTGGCCTAACTTTCAGAGATAAATTAAAAACTTATTTACCTTTATTGTGGGGTCAAAGCGTTCTCGTTCCCGTAAATGTGACACATGATATGACCATTTTTACCACAACCTTAAAAAATTTGCCGACCGGTAGACAGTCCCTTTAAGTACTCCACGCGAAGTAACGTGCTGCGTGATATAAAGCTCTCGCGCTTCCTTGCTGTAATGTGCTCAACGGTATTAACTTTACTGTACAATTGCGCCAATGTCTCCCTTATTTTGGCGTATTTACCATTTCGGAATATCCGGAAACTATTCGAAGAATATTTGGGTTTACAAATAATGGTTTTTCATTCCGAAGAAGCAGTCGTAGAGGACACTACTGCTCGATTCAATATGTGTAATGCTCGAATATTCGTGCATACTTATTAGAAAGAACGCAGGAAGTGAAGCAATCCTGAAAGGTGGATAACTGGGCCAGTTTATTTATTTATTTATTTTCAATAGTGTGAGCCCTTTCGGGCTGTTACAGGGTGGGAAAGTTTACAACACTGGAAGAATATTGCAAACAGCATAGAAAATATACAAACTGCATGGTACAAACAGCACAATGCGAATTCAAAAACAAATATATAAACAGCGCATAAGAAAATACAAAACAGCAGAATGACGGTGGCGATAAACGGGCCAACACACACTGGATGTAGGGAGGACGCTCATCAGTGCGCCTGCGTTCGCCTGTGGTTCCTCGTTACATCCGGTTTGTGCTTGCGCATTTATCGCCATGAATCCTGAAGATTTCCTGAGAGGGACCTGGTAGGACTACGAAATCGGTTTTCTTGCTGCGCAGCCTGGCGCCCTAGACAACTCGGCCACTGTGCATGCTTATTTGGGAGATACAGTGAGCCGTGCATAGACACCTCCTAGCATTTGCAGCACGCTGACGTCTATGAGCTGATTCGTTGCTGCAGGGAATAGTTTACTTACTACCCTTGAGAGGACGCGAAGTTCTGGACGCTTCCTAGGGGCTCCCTTGGGGCTCGGTAGTTGTGTCTGCACATGGTTGGAATGCCGGCTGAAGAGCTCCAGCGACACGCCACTCGTGTTTAGCGAAGTCCCCACCCCCCCTACGTGTGCAGACGCTAGAACAACAGGGTGCTGCGCGGAAGGGGGACGCCGGAGCTCAACGCCAGGGCCCCTAGAGGCTTGTCGATAGGATCCTGCAGTTCACGAGCACGAAGCGGAAGCACATCGACCCTACAACTGCTAGCCTTATATGTTTCGTGCGGGGTGTTGTCGCATTATTGGCTTCGCGTTCCCGGCGAAGCTGCATTCATTATAATTTTCAAAATTATCCTATGTTTTCTACAATTAATTTAGAGGCATACGCCTCCCAATCAGTTCAATAAGATATATGAGATATATGATGAGAATGCTGCAGGAATTTTGCAGAATAGAATTTTCAAACAATGCCGACATTTCGTGCTCTGATGCTTTGAGGCGACAGCTATCGAATGAGACTACCTCTGTGTTCTCACGCTGGAATAAAAGGCCGCTAGCAAAACAAATAATTCATCCCCGTGCATTAACTTGGAAATACCACTGCCCCTGCCTGATGCTCACCAAGCATCAGACATACACGACGGCATCAACTAAACCCACACCTGGAACTCCGCCCTCCATCCGGACTACCTCGACACGAAGCTTCGCTTTTTGGTCGCCTCTGGTTAGGAGTGGCTTTCACGAAGGCATACTGCACATTAAGTGGAACGACGGGCAATGCAGCATGCGACATCTGCAGGACCGATGAAACCTTTAACCACCTGCAGTGCCACTGCCCTTGATTTGCCGTAGCACGTCAAGCCCTAACTCTGGCATTCCAGCGACTCGACAGTCGGCCGCTTTCGGTACAGATGCTACTGGAACACCGTCCCCATCGCTCGTCGGCCCGCAAGGCAGTGAAAGCACTGTTTTCTTTCTTGAGGATGACGGGCCTGTGTGAACGCCTTTGACAGAATGCCGGTACAATAACATACGCGTCAGCGCTTTGTCCACCATCCCCGGCCGCCTTTTCCCCCAATGCAGGGTAGCCAACCGGACGATTTCGGGTTAACTTCCCTGCCTTTGTGTTTCCTTCCTCGTCCTCCTCACGGATTTTTGTTCAAGTTCTACCTTTTACGATTTTGAAGTTAAACTGACGTTATTGAATTGCACAAGCTTACCGGTTCTTTAGCTAGAACTTCCCTGGGAGAGGCACACCAGCTATTGAAAGAACTGGGACGTGTGGCAGATACTACATTATAAAAAAAAGTTTGTACGGACTCCCTTGGGAGAGTAGTCGGCTTGTCCCACATCTGATTAGCTAGAACGGCCTCACTTGACTCTCTAGAATCTCGGTTACCTGAACTCTCTGCCAGCCACGGTGAGGGTATACGTTACTATCTAAGCAGGGGTCCCTGGGACTATATCAGTGGTTCTTGCACCTACCGCTTGCTAGTCAGTGAGACCCATTTGCAGTGACAGCTCTGAGCCCCATTCGGGTGCACATCTGACTACATTGTTGAAAAGGACAGTGATGCACATGACTGCTGGCAAGAGTTGCTGCAATTACCTAACGGTACTCAATGAAACATTAATAAATGATTTGATGCCGCTAGTGGGGCCGGTTGACAACAACGAAAAGGGGGCGCTGTACACGCGGCTCTCATCCGTACAGTTGGTGTCGCTACCTTTTGTTACTCACTAGCGATCTTCACAGAGTGCACGGCTATTGTCGAATGGCTGCCTAAATTCTGAAGCAGGAACAGAATGACGGATGTACGATCGCTACGACAAGTTTTCGTAGAAAGCCAGTGGTATACGGATCTCTCTGAGTTAACAAATACTGCGACTACTAAAGCTTGCTTTCAAAGTGATTCACAAAAAGTGCCGCGCCTTGCGAAAAACGTACAATAAACAATGTCGAATGAGCTGAGGCGCACACACACGAAAAAGAAAGTTATAGAATAATCACAAATAATCACATTTTTGTGGTCTGTGCCTTTTTTCCTATTCTAGTGTCTCTGTGGCTTTCTTTTTCGAACAATTGTTGCTGATTCACTGAGATTTCAGTCGTTCAACGTATTCGCTAATTGGTTGCGGTGTTTTGAACAAAAATTAATGCATGTATTAGAGTTGCATGCTGAAAGACTAAGAGCCTATAATATTACGGAAAGCTGAGTGCCAATATTGTGTAGCCCTTCAGTATTCTGTGCCACCATTAAATGTTATATATACCAGCAACACAAGAGCAGCTCCTAAATGTAGAAAACAGATTAGCGGGGCGGTACGATGGCAGTGGCAAAAGCTTGCTTAATGTCATGTATTACTATGAAGGGATTCAGTCAGCCCGACCAGGGTTAGCAGAGGAGAGCTGTATATTTTCATAAACAGGAATCAGTGGCTATCTATCTATCTATCTATCTATCTATCTATCTATCTATCTATCTATCTATCTATCTATCTATCTATCTATCTATCTATCTATCTATCTATCTATCTATCTATCTATCTATCTATCTATCAGGATTTGCAGGACAATAACAGTGAGAGATATTTTATTTGTGAGCACTTAGGCGGAAAATCGCTTGCTTATCGTATAGGCTACAGCAGATTATATTGGTGTAGATATGCTCCTGGGCTGCTCACAAACACATTTGAGTGAGCGAAACGTGCTCAGTTCCTTTCGCCATGTACATTCCACTCGCATAATGGCGTAATACCCCTGACACACGGGCATGCTATAGTACTTGAGGAAAGGGGACATCTGCCGGAAAGGCGTTCATGCCCAGGGACACACGACAAAGGAGTATCTCCTTCCTGGAAAAGTTCCTTTGCAGAAAGGTAGATCGGCGAACTACTTTTCGAGCGTAAAGGGCGTACTCTCGCCGACAGCGTACACGGCCAGCAAACGAGATAGAACTTTTCGCAAAATTACAACGCCCCGCAAGTATTTTCTTGCCTCGCGTATAAGCTTTCTTTTAGCCTTAACGAGATTTGTCGGAGCTCAAAGATTTATTTTCCCGCACTCTCGAACGCTCACATCGCCGCCACGCGAGATTCCCGCAGTGTCATTTGCTTCTTTGTCGTGGCAGGGATTACGCGTGAAACGAACAATCAACATTATTAGCCATTAGCAGTAAAAACGATGTTTTTACGTTCCGCAATCGCTAAAGGTAATTAAATGCGGAACTTTTTAAAAGTGCTCTTGCTGCTTTAACAAGCAGTGCCATTTTCTTGCGGCGTTCGTCTTAGGAACCACCTAAAGAAGTTCACGTGCTGCCGTGTGTCATCGGCACAACTACTTTCTGCAGAGGGTCCTTGAAAGTAGAAAAAGGAGTTCACTACCAAGGAGTTTACTTTTGCCCGTCTGTCAGGGGTACAAGAGAATATAGCAAAAGCTTACCCTTATGATGCTCAAGTTCTCACCATTGTCCTTCAGTGTTTCAGGAGACGTACCGCGCAGTGTTAGCACCACGGAGAACAAGACTGCCAGAATAGGCGGGTGCAGCGTAAATAATGCAAACATTTCGCGATGAAATGTTTGCCTGACGGGCTTGTGTACTTTCTGTAAAGGGAGTGTGAGTTGTATCTTGATACCGTGCGTTTACAGCAACTTGAACTGTTTTCATGAACGCATGTAGAAGTAAATGACGTCAGGGCCAGGAGATGTGTCATTGCGATACACATAATTGCACTCTTCTAAAGTGCAATGTTTATGCGTCAGCGCTGATCTATAGCCTCGCAGAACTCCCTCATGACACGATACACTATATATATATGATCTCTTTGTCGATAGTTCACACGTGGCAGTAATTAATGAAGCAGCATTTTAAACTCCAGCATTTTCCTTCTCACGATCGCTTTTGCCCTCTCCTCATGTCACCTGTGTTCTTTCCTTTGAATCACCCGCGCTGGCCGTTGGTGTTTGTTTGTTTGCATAGTTGTTTTTCGTTTGCCTATTTGAATAATTTTGCGTTTGTGTCTGTGCTTGTATTCGGAAGACAAAGGGATTCCATGTACGAGGTTTACCAGCCCTCCTTTAGGCTCTAACCTCTGAGGAAGGCTGGTCCCCCTGCCAAAACGTTAGAAATGAAGTGGTCTCTGGGAAGATTGCATTTTACATCAGCCTTATATATATATATATTATATATATATATATATATATATATATATATATATATATATATATATATATCTCAAAAAAAGTTCTTCCCTGGCTATCGGGATAAATATACTATCAGAAAGTCACAGACTTCCTGATAATATATATATATATATATATATATATATATATATATATATATATATATGTATGAAAGCACATGTACAACGCATATTTTACGGTCGATGATGCTCGCCATTAAAGCACTCTGCCATGTGATTTTGCAGTGAAAATTTCTATTCAAGCCTCATTAACGACGGCGATTGGTTCTTATTGATGGATACTAAAATGTTTAGTAACGAATAGAAATAATCCCGTAAAACACTGTATACACACAGGAGCGCCAGAGAAGTCGCCGTGGCACTGCTGTAAAAAGACAGAGCAAGGTGCTGCTTTGAATGGAAGTCCATCCTTTGTTTAGAAGACTAATTTCACAATCAAATGGGCGCGAACTACGAAAAATATAAGGAAGTTGTTCTTTGAGCCAGTGAAAAATTGGTATTACGCTTTACGGTGAGCTAGGTGAACGCGTTTCGAGAAGCTCCATCTTGAATTGTTAAGTACTAGAAACAGCCACCTAAGGGGAGTGGAGCCCGTCACATTTGGCAGATATGCAGCATAGCTGTGTGCGAAAGTCGACATAGCCGAAGGCGTGAGATCCCACACATGCTAACGCCGAAACGTCGCTTGATGAAACATCGAGGACACATATATTTTTGAATGTGCAGTAAGGAGTAACGCAGTTGTTTCCACAGTATTAAGTCTAGCGAGTGATGCTAGTGAAGCCAAGGAAGCCTATTGTTAGATAAATGCCTGTGAATTGTGACGTTGCAAGAACCTTCGTTTTCTTTTCATGATGCAAGCAGAACCGTTAACGAAAACGTGCTGCGTGCGGGAAGCTCCCAAAGGCTGTTTCAGTTTTGAAACGAAAATGGCGAAGCCGAGAAAGGTATTTGTTTCTAGGTCGGGCGGTGTTCCGCAGGGAGACCTTGCCCACAGATGAGAGAGGCATGCTTTGCACGCAGATGGCGTACATAGAAATGGTAAGCCTTGCATGCGACGTGTAAACTCGCAGCTTGAGATGCGTCGACAACTCGACGGTTCGTGAACCTCTAAAGGAATGATAACGTCAATGTGCACATAGTCGCAGAGACAATGACACTTTGTTCTCGGGTTTTCGCACTCACCGAGTACCCTACACAGGAGCACCGCAGTGCACAGAGACAATATCATAATAACATAATTTATAACGACGCACTTGACGCATTAACGTTTACCGAAGTTAGTGTTTCAAACCATTATGTGACGAAATCCAGGGATGATTATAATATACGTTTTCTCGCCTGATATGCAATGCAAGGATGTTCTAGAGACGTGGCCGTTCCACGCAAGTCCCGAATTTTTCTATAATTCTCCAGTCAGACAGCATTTAGCACTCTCCTGTGATTTGCACCCTGCCCTTGAAGATCTGGAGGCCTCCATACAACCGGAGAAGCACCCCAAGCGGCCTTCAAGACGCTCTGTGCCGTATCCACCACGGCACGGCACTTCACCGCCAGATGCGCTTCAGGCCGCATCCATGGCAGCGGTGACAACTACTAGTCCTGCAGCTGCTACAGGTGCCTCTACGGACCAGGGGCCTGTGAACAAGAAACTGCGTGATGAACACGACAGCAACGAGTCTTCTGGCGAAGATTCAGAGGCGATGGACCAGGCACCCTTCACAATCGTGTCCCACAAGAAAAAGAGGAGTACTGGTGTTCCTGTTGTCTTCAGGCCCACCCTGGAAGGTGGCAACCTTTGGAAAGTGAACCCCAACGTCGTAGCGTCAGCGATCGTAACGTCGGCTCAAGAAAAAGTCCTTAGCCATCGCCTTAACAAGGACGGAAGTCTGCTGGTTACAGTATCAACGCTGCCCGCCGCCAACCGTCTGCTTACGGTAACAGAGCTTGCCGGCGTGTCTGTAGAAGCCCGCGTCCCATACTCATATACTGCTAATTATGGCAAAATACAAGATGTTCCTCTGAGCTACTCGAACGAAGACCTCCAAGAGTATCTGCGCGACCAAGGCGTCGTTTCAGCAAGGAGGCTCACCACCTTCACCCCTGACGACAATGGCAAGATTAACGAGGTACGCCGTAGAGCAGTCATTTTAGAATTCGGCAAAGATTCGCCGCTGCCTAAACGAGTTACCCTGGGATTCTGTAGTTACCCTATCACGGAATACACCGGGACAGCAACGCAATGTTACAAATGCCAGAGACATGGCCACATAGCGAAATACTGCACCGGCCCAGTGCGCTGCAAGGTATGTGCTGGCCCTCATACGCACAAAGAATGCACGTCGAGAACACAACCGAAATGCGCAAACTGCGGTGGTCCGCACCCTGCTTCATATGGAGGATGCGCTAAGAAGAAAGCAGCAACGCTAGCTCGCGCAATGGAGCAGGCTCAAGGAAAACCACCAAAGCGCCACGAAGCACCACCCAACCCCGACGTAGTCTTCGCGAATATGGCAGACCACTCACAGGAACAGCCACTGCAAAGTGATAAGACACCTGGCAAATCATATGCAGATGCGGCTAAGAAAAAACGTGGGAAGAAGCCCGCTGGCTCGTCGGCCCCTTCGCCACCGCAACATGCAGTACAAGAACCACCATCCAGTCCCTGCCGCGATCAGTCTCAGTCGCCGCAACACGACAAGGTGGCCCATGAAAGGCAGCAACAGCGAAGCACCGAACAAGACTTCACACGCTTACTGCTTCCAATGTTGTTTGCAGCCCTCAAAGCAATCATCCGCGCCAACCCCTCTTCAAAGAGCCTTCCAGAGGTCGAAGCTGTTCTTGCGATGGAGCCGCTGCTGTCGGCGGCTTATGCACCACAGGGGCGCACTTCCTAAAATGGCGTCATCAAGCGAGCTGACCATCCACACTATGTTTCGCACATGTACCATCTTCCAGTGGAACGCTCGCGGCCTTCGTTCGAAGCTATCGGATTTCCGGCAGCTGGTGCGAGCGTATCATTTCCCTTTCATAGTCATCTGTGAATCGCGCGTTGGAGAACATTTTCGGATGCCAGGATACTATTTTCTTCATTCAGAACGCCCCGATGACATCAGCAGATTACTCATAGGCTTCCGCAAGGATATTCCTGCCTCCATGGTTAATATCCCACCTCACTGTGACAATGAATACGTGTGTGCCATAACAGTAATAGACAATCAACAGTACACTCTCATTGGAGTTTACTTGGAACCAGGCAGACCATTCGACGTTTCGAGACTTGACAATCTGATCGCAACGACACCCTCTCCGCATATCATTTGTGGTGACTTTAATGCTCACAACGAAGTTTGGGGCAGCTCATACACATGTGCACGGGGAGCCAAGCTCGCAGAACTTCTATCAAAGTGTTCCATTGAACCACTCAATGACGGCAGTGTCACTTACCTCCGCGGCCCTGAGACAACCAGTTGCATCGACTTGACCTTTGTAACAAGTTCAGTTGCCCGCAATTTTGCGTGGCGTACCGACTTGGAAACACGTGGAAGCGATCATTACCCCGTTCTTGTATCGGCTGTTGGTGCACAAATGTCACCAAGGAAAACCCTCATCAAATATACAGACTGGGACGCATATAAGGACGCAGCAGGCAGGGGAATTACGGCCGCAACCAAGAACGAGGAACTGTTCACGACGATGGCTTACTGCCTGAAGAAATGCACCCGAGTGTCAGCGAAAAATGAGAGATTTCCGACCAATGACGAGGAGTTCGACAGACTCTGTGCTATTCGCAGGAGAGCTGAAAGGAAAGCCCTACGCACAAAATGCCTAGAAGACCTTCGTGCCTGTCGACGGACACAGCGTCATATCCGACGATACCTGGATAAACGTGATCGGCAGAGATGGCGCGACTTCTGTTCCACGCTGGATGTTCGTCAACCTGTAGCGAAGATTTGGCGGATGATTAGAGGCATGCGTACGCCACTCCAACAGCTTCATCCTTTCACCGCCCTTTCCCTTCACGAGCAAAAGCCCCCAAAAGAAGTCGCTGAACAATACTGCATGCTGTTATCAGCGGCCTCAAAGCCTTCGACGTCCTCCACGACAGATCAGCTTCGCATCCCGCAGGGGGCAGTACCAGCGTTGGACCTACCCTTCACGATTGAGGAGTTGACCACTGCTATCGCCGAAACGAACAGGCGCACATCTCCGGGGCATGATGAAATAAGCTATGAAGCCATCGCAAAGCTGCCTTACACTTCCCGCATGCGACTACTAGAATATTATAATTCTTCGTGGACATCTGGCGAAGTTCCAACGGAATGGAAGCTGGCGAAAATTGTGCCAGTTTTGAAACCCGGTAAGCAGCCAACAAGCTATGCATCTTACCGACCCATCGCCCTACTGAGCTGTGTAGGCAAGCTCATGGAACGCATGATATATAAAAGAATGGCATGGTTTCTCGAAAGCCGCAATGCGTTTCCTGAGGAAGTGAACGGATTCCGTCGAAACAGGTCCGCCATCGACAATGTCATCGTCCTCGTCTCTTCCCTTGAAGAGCACCTTCGTGCTGGGCACATCCCAACAGCTGTCTTCCTTGACATCAAGGCAGCTTTTGATTCTGTTTTTCACCATGCCATTCTCACAGCCATGGCCAGTCTTGGCTTTGGAGGTAGGCTATACAAGTGGATTGACAACTATTTAAAAGAGCGGAAAATATTTATGGCTACTCCGCATGGCCCTACGCTATCTTATACTGTGGAGAAGGGTGTACCCCAAGGTGCTGTGCTTAGCCCGCTCTTATTCAACCTTACCTTGATACATATCACAAGGAACCTGCCGCGAGGAGTACACATCACCGTTTACGCCGATGACATATGCATCTGGAGCGCGTCACGTTCGCGCTATATCACCCAACAACGGCTTCAAAAGGCATTACTCAACCTGTCGAAATATTTGGCTCTCCGTGGTCTTCATCTTTCGCCAGAAAAGAGTACTGCCATGGCTTTTACGAGAAAGAAAATGACCAAATATCCGCTCCTTCTCGGCGGACGGCCACTGGCATATGTGCGCTCCCAACAATTCCTTGGAATTGTGGTAGACCGAAATCTCTCTTGGTCACCTCAGGTGAAGAAACTAAGAGCAAGAATGGCTGCAGCATCTCAAGTATTCAAGTTCATGGCGGGAACAAGATGGGGTTGCAACTGCCGCTCAATGGTTCTGCTTGAAAAAGCCTACGTTGAAGGCACATTGCGCTATTGCCTACCGCTACTCCACAAATTATCACCAGCGAATAAGAAATCCCTGGAAGCTGCGCGAAACAACTGCCTGAGAATCTGTTTGGGCCTCCCGCAAGGGTCATCAGCCTCTGGAACAGTAGCGGAAGCGGGCTGTCTCTCATTAGAGGTCCTTGCCACGCAAGAAACCATGCGGACACATCTTCGACATGCCCTGCAAGGGAAGAAACATCTTTTGTATCGCGCCCACATAACCTACAGTAAGTCTGGCTTTGGTGAAGCTGTGCAAATGCTGAAACTCCCTTTTATCAACCAGCCACAGCGCCTACTGCCTACCACCTTTCCTCCCTGGACACTTTCACCGCTAAATATTATCCGGTTTGTACCTGGCATAAACGAAGCAAAGAGGCGCCTGCCACAGGTCGCGCTGTTGCAGGCTACTCTCCTCTACTTAGCCGAGAAATATCCCCATCACACGCATATCTACACTGATGCTTCAACGACTCGAGAAGCTTCTTCCTGTGGCCTTTATGTGCCTTCAACAGGGGAAATGCGTTCCTATCGGCTGCAGCGGAAAACATCTTCCATGACAGCGGAACTTCATGGCATTAAGGAAGCTATCCAGTATATCGTGCGCCAAAAGCCCGGCCGATGGGCAATTTTTACCGACTCCAAAGGAGCGCTGCAAACATTGTACAACCACCTGAAGAAAACCAATCATCAACCCGTTTCTGCCGACATAGCCTATTTACATCACCTCGCTTTTACTGCAGGACACTGCATTACATTTCAGTGGATACCAGCTCACTGCGGCATTCTGCCCAACGAAAAAGCCGACGAAGCAGCACGTAACGGTCTGCGATATCAAAACTATAAACGAATCTATTTCACCAAATCTGATGCTTCCCAAATGGCTAAACGATTCGCCTACGAAGAAAGAAACCGGCTATGGAAGTTACCGACACATCATCACCCTTTCTTATACTCAGTCGACCCAGATCTCAAATCAAAATTACACTCCAACATCCCTCGGCATCTGGAAACATTGTATCATCGACTACGGCTAAACATTGCATATTCCAACGATCTACGGTACCGCTTCCATCAGGAGACAAGCCCATACTGCAGCAACTGTGGCTCTACTGAAACCCTAGAGCATATTTTGTTTGAGTGCCGAGCGTACAATGATGAGCGTGCGCTCTATGAACATTGCATGCAGTCAATTACGCAGCTCCCTTTATCACCTCAATGTGTTTTAGGCCCTCTAGCTTGCCCCACACAACAGAGACGTGCGATGGACTTTTTATTTACATACTTAAATAGTATAGGTCAACTCGATAGACTTTAATCTCCGTCGTCACCATCACTCACTCATCATGCAACACATCCTATCACATCACTGCGGGTTGGTGCAAACGTTGAATATCTTTGGACGCAATTAGGCATCACAGTCAAAGACACAAAGCCCGATTTTTCTTTCTCTTTTCTTTTTCACTCTATCTTGTACTTCTTTCTAGTCGTCTTTCTCTCCCCCAACTCCCTCCCCACGCAGAGTAGCATGTCAGCGATATTTCAACGCCGGCTAAATTCTCTGCATTTCAATAAAGAGCTCTCTCTCTCTCTCTCTATTGAAGCTTTTACACGGTATTTTTTCTTTCTTTTTCTTTCTTCTTGTTCAAGCTGTTAACTGTTATAATTGTATCGATTATGGTGAAATAAACCAAATACACAATCTGAAATCTCAAATGCAGCTTTACCTGATGCAATGTCACTGTAGAGTGACATATAAAATTCGCAGACATCACTGTCGCAGCCATATAGTTGTAGGACTATTTTTGCGAGACAGAAACTTCTTCCATTTTACTAGAGTCACCAAAGTTTTGCGTAATGTCATGTTGCACATAGCAAATGCCTTATTGCATGGAAAATCTTCGCGTAACATGCTGACATCGGCACGTGACACTTTCCCCCACGCACCCACGTTTCCCGATTATTACTATGAAGTTCTGTGCTGAGCAGCAGCAGTCCGGCAATACTGACAGTTATTTAGGGGATATCGTATTATTATTGTGCTCCCGCACGTCGTAGGTCATTTCTTAAATGTGTAGAAAAAAATGTGCAGTTATCATATCAACCCTGCATTTTACAGTTACGTAATATTGGCAATGTGCTTTGATTGCAGCGAATATAAGTTGAACCCTCCAATGAAAGAAAAAGAACTCTCACATCATTTTTCGCAATATGAGGAATAAAACCGACACGTGGAAGTAGCCTACGTCATGAAACGCCACCTGAGCTGCACAAACAAGGGACCGACGAAGTTTTGACGTAAGCCAACTCTGACGCTGATTTCAAAGAAGTAGATTTCCACATGCCCTTTATTCCGCTGTGTGCATATTTAGTGTCGTGACATTGTTTCTCGACGCGTGAAATATGTCTTGCAACGTGCTGTTTTACAAACGTTTCTAAACCTTTGAAAATGCAATCCCAAAAGCTTGATGAAGTAGCGATAAGGAGTTAGCCTACAGAGAGTTTATGGATTTATGGCGATTTATAGGTGAAACAGAATGTTAGGAAAGCGGCTAGTAACGTTTGAATTTAAGGCATACTTCTGGAACCAGAATAAAGCATCACATTCTCTCCAATGAAGCATAACGTTCTCTCTAAGCAGCTTTACCTTGAAAAATGATATATTTGGCTGGATGGCTCATTACATTGTTTCCGATGTATACAATAAAACGTCGACACAGAATTCTCGGATGATAGTACCCTCCAAAGTGTTTCTTGGCTTTGGAACGTTTTTTTTTTCAGAACGAAGTAAAAAGAATACAAAAGGTACCTTGCGTAATACTCATATGGTACCTGGTGGCAGTAGCTAGCTCTTCGTACCACAGCCAACGGCATATCGACCGTACACAAAACGAAACCGACATTACCACGAGGGACCCAAGCTATGACCGACCACTGCGATTTATGCTGCATGAGGGCATTTACATTGCAAAGACTGATAGCGGCGGGGCCGCAGAACGAATAAGTTTGAGTTTACGGCGGCAACTAATTATCATCTTCCTGAGTTGGATGTTTTCCGCCTATAATGGTGAGAAAAACCAACTTAAAATGCATACTTCTCTTGGGCCAGAAAAACTTACGGCAATACATTTATCGGTTGCAGGATTCCGACAAAGCAACAGCCACCATTGTCCGTTTTATCACAGCAGTACTGTCCCTTTGTCAATTCTGTGCCGGATATCTCCACAAAAACTGCAAGGAAATATGAAACACATCGCACAGCTTCAGTACTCTAAACTGTCAACGCGCCTCGGGTGCCTAGCGACCGAAGTGACGATCTTTTAATGATTGTCATGTTCTACCGCTCCTATGTCAATAGGGCAGAGTAGACAACGCTGTATTGGGCGCTATACAATACTCTTTCGGCTCGTCTCCGGATAGGACAGGCGCCAGCCCTCCGCATCTTTGTTGACGCGACCTTGCTAATGCTCTCTGAAAGCGGGTTAGTTTGGAAGCAAGTAGCTTCCCTGAAAGCCCCCTCTCGGGCACGACAGGACACCGGCCCTCTGCTACCCGTTGTCAGCCTTCTGGCCTTTAAGAGAAAGCTTGTGTGGACAGTCATGGCACGGCGACGCGTGGTCGTAATGCGAATGGAGCAGTGAATGTCAATCACTTCTTGCTTCCTGTAACCGCTACAGGGTCAGTTGAAGCCTGTGCCCAATTACTCTAAAGACCGGCAGCGCTTCCAATTCGCCGAACCGTCAAAGGGACAGCTGAGACCTGTCGACAATTATTCTGACGACCAGCACGACTCCCGATTCTCCGAATGTGGAGTCTACGGCAACAACAAGTGATACCAGGAACGGTATGCATTGTGCTGTCACTTCGGGTGGTCGGTGGGGGGGTCTTGTGGATACCCGGCACAGAAACGGGTAAACGACTTTGAAAGCACCCACGCAACGAGGAACAGCTAAGAGCACGGGCACAGAGAGAGAGAGAGAGAGAGAGCCATATTGAGAAAGAGTGATAAAACGCCTGTCGCGAGTGTAGAAACACTGCTATCGAGATTAAGGGCAGCGCAATAAGGAGTGGCTTATATTAAGTGGTAAACGGATTGCCTAAGAGAATCTTGAGGCGGACCAGCAGTGGTCCCCTCCCCTTCCTCTTTGTTTACCGCAATGTATTAAAGACTGTGTAGGACCCAGGATCCTTCAGTATAGGCTGTATTCAGTGAGCTGATAGACCAGCAAGACTCCGTACGATGCAACTTTAGTCTTGGCCATAACTACTTGGTGGTCGAAGAGTGAGACACGGTTCGTCGTATGTAGAAACAGTGCTCTAGGCTCTAACTTGAGAAAGTTAAGAAGCGTAAGACGCTGTTAATGTTTGTGCTGTCGTCAGCCTGCTTCGGCAAGCTGTATATATGACTCAGTAAATATTTCATTGCAATATATCTTTGTATCAGCAGACGGTACCCCCGTACCGCACGTAGACAAAATTAGAATCCTGGGGTACACCTACAGGCGAACGGTCATAACGGGGAGACAGTGCGAAGACTGTCGTTCGGTGGATGACACAATCCGACTCTCGCGTGGCATTACGAATAGACGCAACGGTATGCGCGAACACTGCGCTATCCGTCTAGTGCAGGATTACGCGATAACTCGCGTAACATGCGTTGCCCCGTACCTCAAATGGCTACGGTCGGAAAAAAAAAATTACAGCATATCCACGGAGTGAATGATGATGAGTGGGCGAAGCTCGGGAGGTTCATCGTGGTTCGTGCCGAGTTCCGGATTAATTTAGTTAACGCGCACGCTACGAATCCTCATGGTTCAACTATGCACAAGTGAAATCTCCCACCGGCACTTCATTGCAAGTCAAGATCCAGTGCATATATATATATATATATATATATATATATATATATATATATATATATATATATATATATATATATATATATATATATATATATATATATGGGTTGCCGGTGAACGCTTCTCCAACGGGAGCAGTCGGTATTTCTCAATCAAGAAACTCGCTAGGAGACGCTGCCTGCGCCAACGTTGTCTCTCGCGGGTGAGGGCGCGTTCTCCGTCTTTGCGAGCTGGTACAGCGTTCCTCTAAGAAAGAGTGTTTCCATAGCCAACGCGCGCCTTTCGCTCTCTCTGTCTCTCTCTCACAAGACAGCAGAGGCACGCGGGTTACGCCTGACGACTGACGACTGACGCATGACGCGTGACAAGGTTAGAGGAGCTTCGCCCCTTAAACAAGATCGAACGCATCATACGGAAAGCGTTGAAGAGGGCGATTGGCGTTCCAATCAATGCGAGTACCGACCAGTTTCTAGAGCTCGGCCTTCACAGTATACTCGATGAATAATTCGAAGGGCACAACGTTGCGCAATACGAAAGGTTATCCAGGTCGAAGTCAGGTCGACACATGCTCATGTCCTTCGGAATTATGTATCACACTCAGCATGCAGAAAAGACAGCGGTTCAGGCCTCACTCCGAGACCATCTAATTGTCCCGCCGCTTCCAAAGAATATGCATCCGACGCACCGCGTCGGGCGGCGTAACAAACGTGCTAGTGACCTTCAAACGAAGTTTGGAAATAGTAACGAGGTTGTGTACGTAGACGCCGCGCGATATGGAGGAGGGAGAAGCGCACACGCGATCGCAGTTGCTCACCGCACAGGAAAATGCCTCGCGTGCGCAACGGTGACCACGGGACACACGGAGGCGGCTGAAGAAGCCGCGATTGCTCTAGCCCTGATTGATTGATTGATTTGTGGGGTTTAACGTCCCAAAACCAGTTCTGATTATGAGAGACGCCGTAGTGGAGGGCTCCGGAAATTTCGACCACCTGGGGTTCTTTAGCGTGCACTGACATCGCACAGCACACGGGCCTCAACATTTCGCCTCCATCGAAATGCAGCCGCCGCGATTGCTCTAGCCCTCGCCGCGGTGCCAAACGCCGAGGTCCGAGGCTTCGGGAAACGGCTCGAAAAGCACTGCGAGGCCCAGCGAACGCTTCTCAACGTTTCGCACCGAGCTCAGCGTAAAGATGTTCGCTGTCAGCGTAAAATGTTCCAGCGTAAAGATGGAACCTCAGACGGTGGAAGAATAGGCACGCGTGCCCTCGGCCTGACGCCGTCCCACCCCTTTACTATACTACACTGTGTTTGTGCGTAGCTTCGAGCCATGAGAAGACGCATGCTCTCCCGATGCGAAGCTATGCACAAACGCATAGCTTCGGGATACGCTGTGCACCGGACAAATCGACGCGCACTGCCTTCTCTTAACACGAAACTGTTTTATGCCGGGGTCCATCAAGAGCAAGGCCTGGGCGGAGTCGTAGGACAGCGACAGCGTAAGCTGGAGGAGCGACCTTCTTAGAGGCCATTGTAAACGCTTAGGGAAACTAGTGCAAGTAGAGGTGGTACGTATCTACTGCGCCATAACTCTTATCACTTCGCCAAGTAGGGAACTACCCACTGCGCCATAATTACTGCGGTATTGTAACGTGCAAATCTCTATAACAGCACATCTTAGAGAGTCTCTTGGCGTCGTTTTCCCGATAACGAACCGAACTCTCGGCCCGGCGTCGACGGCGAGCTGTGGTTTGGGCTTCTCTTTGCACAGCTGTCTGTTGTGCCCGACGTTTCCTTGCTACAGCCGCGCGCGTAGCTCTGCGATTCGCTTCTTAAGCAGCGGTTCGCACCTTGTGAGGAGGCGCGATCAGGTATATCGAAGAGCCAAGTCAGGTTGCCGTAGGGGCTGCGCACGTCGCCTGCCGCGTGATGCATGTCACGATACGACAAAACTGCTTCACGAGGCAGCGCTTCGTAATAATGATGACGGAAACGTTCAACAAGATTGTTTCATAATGATAACGTTGATGATGCCTCCGTAATAGGTGCAGAGCTACAAAGAATGCAGCCCTGTGTTCTTTCAAATGATTCCTCGAACTCGTTATGCAATCCACTTTCCGCGACGTGTATAGGCGTATGATTATTCTGCCACGTAACATTACATTTCTTAATGCGATTCTTCGGCAGGCTTTATACCTTTTTAGGTTTTCAGCGATAATTTTTAAAGGACCTCATACCTCATAGCATTAGGTTCCTCCCGTTCAGGAAGAGCAGCAGTAATGCGCCGTATCATCTGGTCACGCTGTTAAGACTTGATGCCCTCTGGAGGAGCCTCATGATTGACAGGCATGCTGAACCACCTCGTTCGACGAAGTCTGTGTTCCGAGAAGAGGTTGCCAAGTACGCAGTGTTAAAGTCCCAAGATCTTTTTTCCGTTTTTAAGTAGCGACAACTATTTCCTGTCCTGCACCCTCTCGCTCAAGCCTGCGTCGGCAGCTATGTTCTTCCTAAACACGTGGAGCGGAGCACGCGCGTGCAGATAGCGTACAGCGGTGAACATACGCGTTCCTATCAAATATGATAGTGGACGTGCCATGTGTAAGGAAACGCCTACTTCGTGCAGTCCTTCCTCGGAAGTAGGAGGGCCACAATAAAGTTAGGTGATTTGAGATCACAAGCTTACGATCTCGGGCAAAGGGTTACGCCACGAGGGTCGGTTATCTCGCCGCTCTTGTTTAACATAGCGATGCAGGGCTTAGCCGACGAGCTTGAGCAGATGGGGTGTATTGGCCCCGCTATCTATGCGGACGACATCGCCCTCTGGTGCTCTGGCGGGTCGGACGGCTATGTTGAAGACGCAATGCAAGCGGCAGTGCATTGCGTAGAGAAAAACGTCAGTAAGATGGGTCTTCGACTCTCGCCTTCTAAGTCGGAGTTGCTGCTATATCGTCCCACTAGAAGGGGACCCAAGCCTAAAGGATGGAAACCTCTCGGGGAGATTGACATCGGAATGCGAACGTCGTCCGGGTGCGAAATACCCAGGGTTAGTTCTCTGCGAGTGCTGGGCATGATCATAGAAGCTAACGGTCAGCATGGGCATACTATAGATAAGCTTATAGGGCATGCTGAAGGGGTAATCAGGCTCACTGCAAGGGTTTCGAAGAAAAAAGGAGGGCTTAAGGCAGATAATCTCCTCCGGCTGTTTCACGCGTTTCTCATGAGCCATGTGAATTACGTCATTCCCATGCACAGATGGCAGAAACACGAAATCAAGAAGCTGAATACGCTCATCAGGAAGAGTATTAAGAGAGTCCTTGGACTCCCAATGCGCACAAGTACAGCGAACCTAGCAAGCTTAGGCGTCCACAGCACATTAGAGTAAGTTATCGAAGCACAGCAGTCCGCACATATTGCCAGGCTCTCGTCTACGTCAGCGGGAAGGGGTATCCTGGCTAAGGTAGAGATCAATCCGACGGCGTTACAGGATCGTAACGTTCAGCTATCGGATAGTGTGCGGCAGGCCATTCAGGTCTCCCCCATTTCGAGGAACGTCCATCCAGTTTTCAACACTGGCAGGAGGACGGCTCGCGCCTCAGCGCTTCTGCGGTACGCGCATGCACACGAAGCAGAGTCATGTTTCGTAGATGCTGCCCAGTATGAAGGCGACTCCAGTCGTTTTGTTGCAAACGTCGTAGACATGAACGGCCGAGTTTTGTCTGCCGTGTCAATCAGGACGTGCTCGGCTTGCAAGGCGTAGCAGATGGTCATTGCGCTAGCGATCCTCAGTTCGGACAAAGAAGAAATTTTCACGGGCTCGAGATCAGCCCTTCGAGCTTTCTCGACCGGGGCTGTCTGCGAGGAGGTTGCTCGGGCCCTTGAGGATAAGGTGCTTACTCGTCAAACCATTACGTGGTTCCCGGCGCACGAGAGTGCCGAAGTAGGGGGGCTAGCCAACGTTAATGAGTTGGCCCAGGCCCGCGCGCGAGGTCTTGCAGGCCGCGCCGGGCACTGGTAAGTCGGTGTACAGGGAGGGACCGACGCCGGGCTTGGTCCGACCTTTTCGGAGGCAGACCCCCCCCCCCCCCCTCCCCGCTTCAGGGACATTCTGTGCACATTCAACGAGATCACTAGCCACTATCGGATGAGCCGCAGGATTTCCCCTTGCCACATCGGAATCTAACGAGATCTCAGGCCGTGACTCCTAGGCAAATCCAAACGAATTCATATCTCACACTTTCCGCCTTCAGTAGGTACACAGAGGTTTCCCCTCTCTGTCCCGACTGCGGTGGGATAAGTGATTTTAAGCACATGCTCTGGGAGTGCCCCTCTTTACAGTGCCACACTGACGACGGGTTGACGCCGGGAATATTTTATTCATTGGTCAGGAGCCACGATTGGCTTGAGCAACTACAGGCTGTCCAGAAGGCCCACGATGCGGCGATAAGGCTCGGCCTTCCCGTCCCAACGTGGGAGCGGCCCGCAGTCTTGCCCCTATAACAACGGGGAAGATACTTCCGGACCACAGTAAGGTTTATTATCTATCTATCTATAAACAGCTTTCAAAGGACTATTAAGTCTGAATGCATTGTTGTGCCGACAACTGTTTTCTTTGAAGGGTAATCACTGCCCGTAATGACCACACTTGAGGATTCCTTTTTTTTTATTTATTTGTGATACTGTTGGCCACAAGGCCGTTACAGGGCGTGTTGTATGACGTCACAACAACAAAGTGCGTGTTACGATGAAAAAAAGTAGAGATTGGGCGTTAGAAGAAGGATTAATTGTACCAATTTTGCGACAAACATCCAGATAGAGGTATCATCATATTTAGAACAACAGCTTCCAAAACACGAATCAAATGTTATAAAAGCAAGTTCGTAACAAGGCACATCAATGATTCGTCGGTCGAAGGAAATAAACAAAGTATATCAATGCTTGAAAAGCAACACAATGATTAAGCACTCAATTTTTGAATTTCTAAGTTATGATAAACCCTCAGTCCACAACACAGCAAATGCATGGCATGTGGGAAAAGTAAAAAAAGGAGATACACGCGTATTATGCACAGCAATGAAAGCTAGCAGAAGCATTTGCACTCAGTTGTGTAATGTCGACATCAAGCATTTTTCAAATGTTTCAGCTCTTGGACTATGCATCATTGATGATGGCAGGAGGTATTGCCCGTGGAGCGCAGAATGGAAGGCGCGCAAAAAAGAAAAAAAAAAAACGTGGCCACTCACTACGAGCAGGAGTACGAGATCTCCGATAGGATCGCTCGCGAATGGACCCAGATATACACGAAGCCCGTGGCCTCCTCTTCGTTGGCGTCAGGGCAGCGCACCTTTTTTTTCTGGGCTCGCGCAGCTGGCCTCGCACAGCTGGGCCGGCAGCGCCTTAAAACTGCCGCCGCAGACGCCGGGAGCAGTCAGTGCGAGACGAGCATAGTACAAGGGTGCCACCGCAGCCGGCGTGTGAGAGAGAGCACGGCTAAACGGTTCCTCTGCTGTGGAACATGAAGAAATGCGTAGCATGCACTATCCAGCGACTCTCGTCGTGCGCCGTAGAAGTGCTGTGGGAGGAGAAATCGCGCGCTTGTGGAGGCGGTGGCACCTTTGCGGCACGTCACGGCTATTGGCCGGAAGCAGGAGCACGCGACGGAAGGAGACAGTCGTCTACAAGGCGAGGCCCTAAAGCGCTGCGCGCTTAAATGTTTCAAAACACCGCCGTAGTGTGAATTGCGAACGCTGAGATTTTTTAATTACACGATCGCTAGCAGGAGGTAACCCAAGCGACACCTTTACTGTGGGAGCACCTTCTGTATTGAATTATGTACCGCATGAGAAACAATCGTGACAGGCTCCGCTAGCGTGAAAGCTGGGAAGGTGCGAAGCATGCGGTGATGCGCTGGTGTTTACCACAGGGAACGTCAGTCGCTGCTGATGGGCTTGCTTTACCGTGGCCACGACGACGACGTTAGATGCTGAAAGTCAGGGCGCATGAGAAGAAATTCGTTAGAATCGCATCTGACACAGCCCTATGCATACACAGTATGGGTGAACTACCTCCAATATCGGCCCACACATGCACACACACTGGCTGTGCTGCCTCCAGGATGCGCCTACAGAATTTCTATGTACCATGACAGCGAGAGCCGACGACAAAGCTAGGTCCTAAGGTGCTTCGCTCCTAACAGAAATACTCAAGATCCCACGAATTGTGGGAATCGGTGCCTTGCGAAGCAGTCAGCGAGGAAATTGCCTATGCCAAATTGTTTGACATGCAGTCAAGCGTTGCGAATACGGTGAACGTCTGTGCAAAGGGCAGGACGTGGGATTAACGTTGGCTAACCAGGAACGTCAACAGCTTCGTGATGACTGAACGGTAGCTCACGTTACGAGTAACGTTGGCATTCACGTTAATGCACAGACGTTTGATTTTTCGAAGTGCACGCTAGGATGAGCTGATGTGTGTATCTTAAGCGTCGTTAGTTGAAGTGTTCCTACGAAATCGAGCAAAGCGGCAGAAAGGCATTGCCGTGTGGTAACACGAGTATGGTTACATTGCCATGATAGCGCTGAGCATACACTAGACGAACAATGGGTGTCACACAAGCACCATCATCACGACTGCTAGTGAAATATGTCTATGTTGTTTTGTTGTTTTGTGGGGTTTAACGTCCAAAACCAGCTTTGATTATGAGAGACGCCGTAGTGGAGGTCTCCGGAAATTTCGACCACCTGGGGTTCTTTAACGTGCACTGACATCGCACAGCACACGGGCCTCAACATTTCGCCTCCATCGAAATGCAGCCGCCGCGGCCGGGATTCGATCCCGCGACCTTCGGATCTGCAGCCGAGTACCGTAGCCACTAGACCACCGTGGCGGGGCTGAAATATGTCTATGTACTGAATGTGCCATGCGGAAGGAGCCGCAGCCTAGTGGTAGCTTGCTTGATTATCACTTCGGCGGCCTGTGTCTGATTCATACGCCCCTACGGCGTGGTATATGTCGCCTTCGCGAATCACAGCGGGTTGGTGTGTGTATGCGTGCTTCTTCCTGTGCATTTCAGTTGGAAACGACGTGTCTTTCTTCTGGTTGGCTGTGTTACAGTGATATGTGAAATGTCCGTTTTGATTGGTCTTTGCTGGACACATCCTGTATGAAATTCAAAGTACTGTGGCCCATACCGCTTACCATGGGCCGAACACTAGGGTATGAGCCACAGGTGATTGCAGTGTCGTTAATCGTGACGTACAGATCGAGTATGTCACGTTAGGAATTCAAAGATCAATCATACATATTCGTCATACATCGACGCCCTAGCATCCAAATTTTGGTGCATAGGAAGTCAACGAGACGACCAGGAGAGCGCCGAGACGTAGGCGACTATATATATATATACGGTCAACGACTCAAGATACTAAGGAATGCTTCGCATTTAAATACATATTCACCTTCATTGTGTCTGTAACGTGACCAAGAACAGCCATTGCCTTTTTTTACTCTAGCGAAACATGCCTTCCTAAAGTATGTTGGAGACTGGTCAGGAAGGTCATTGTTTTAGGTCATAAATTTATTTCTGGTAGAAGGCAACCTGTATGTTCAGTGACCACTTTCTGAAGCTAACAATTTTGTAAATCTTAACATTGTTCGATGCGAACAAGTATTCAGCAAGATTGTGGTAACATGGTGCTTTGAACAACGCAGTCGATGTGCGTGATAGTAAATGTCACAATAATGCTACATGTACGCACCTCTAATAACAAAAAGTTCACATTAGTTTAGGATGGAGAGAGAGAGAGAGCGAGAGAGAAGTAAGGAAAGGCAAGCAGGTTAGCCAAATTTAAAGCATCCGCTGACCACTGTGCACTGGGTAAGGAAGAAGGGAAATGAAGACGGGGGGAATATATAAATTAAGAAAAAAGGAAAATCAAGAACAAAAAGAAACTGGAAAGGACGCGAGTAATATAGTCTTTACAGGAGGCCACTGTGACGTAAAAAGAAGTAAGAAAAAAGCCGTGAACGACTTCCGGTGGAATGACATTTGAGGCGGACTCCAAGATTGTCTGCTCTGATAGCAGCCTGTCGTCAAAGTTTGCCAGCGTAGACGCTAGCGGGAGCCTATGCACGGGTAAATATCTCGTATAAGTTGCGGGCTGTTTGTGGCGACTTGCTATGTACTAGTGCTGTGGTCTCCACGTCGTGGCAGGATTCGTTTCCGAAAATGTGCCCATTGGAGGTGCGAAACGTGCAATGCAGATGCACGTGTATATTGTTCATTAGCAGGCAAACAAAATGAAAGTAATATGTTCCTAGAAATTTCGACGCTGAAAATATTGTCACTCAATGCAAGAGCCGTGCTTCGGTTCGGTATACGAGCCACTAGGAAAACCATAAATGCAGCTGTGTTTAGCTGGCATGTGTATAAGCGACTCGCGCCTGGTATGCGCGCGTGGATGTATACCAACCCACAAGGCGTTTTCGAAGAACTGTTTCTCTCTACATAAAAAAATAAAACCAGCTCTGGTTGATTGGAGATGACATTTAGCAAGCTGCTGACGACGATAGCGCCTACGCGAAAGGGATGCTCATATTCCAATTCCAATATTTATTTCAAGAAATACAAGGTTCTGGCGGATACCACCGGCGAAAATCTGTTTGAAATACAGCTTGACTGGGCCGATGGTCCATTACAAGGCACACGTGGGGGTTGTATAAAAAATAGTCACATTTTTTAGAAGCTCAAAAGAAGAACAACTATGAACACAAATGCAGAAAACAAGATGAGAATTATATAAAAAAATAATGAAAATGTATTGAAGTACGCAAGAAAAAGAGATATATGAAATAGGTACAAGAAAATCATACACTTTGGCTCTGATAAACGAACACTAAAAACGATAATAAGAAAAAAAGCAAGAATAGCACTCAGACATTACATGTTCACAAAATGTATCGGAAGTTCCTTCGGTGAAAACACTTTACACCTTGAAATGTATTTAAAATGTGTGGCAGATTGTGCTGTAAAGATTGCAGGCTATATTTATTACGAAACCGTGGAAACATACCACATATCACTATTTCTGGTATTGGCGGAAATGACTCTAGGTGTCAGAGTTGCAGTGGACACAAGAAAATTTTTGAAGGCAGTATTTGAAAAATAAAATAATTGAAGCAAGCGAAAAGTGTAAAAATGCGCTATTTTAATTATTTTATGATTTAGAAAAGCTGGCCCTGTTGTCTCCAGAAAACCCATATTGTCAATGTGACGAATCATCTTTCTTTTGCAATGAAATTTTTTCAAAATGTTTGTCTTTTTAGTGTTTGTCTTTCCAGAAAGCGAAATGAGGCCTTCAGAACAAGCTTGGAGCGGAGGGGGCGACTCCTGTAGCTTGCGCTGTTAGTCTCATCATCACCTACACTCCCAAAAGCAGCCACTCTTCTGAGTTTCTATTGCAAGCGCGTGCTTTTTTTCTTTGTCACGTTTATGTCGATGTGTATTACTTGGGACATGAGGTGACCAAGGAAATGGGAAGGTCATCTAGGAAGACATGATTCGTTAAGGGCGCGTGACCTATTAGTTAATTAATTATTAATTATTAATCAAACGATTCTGTCAATCCTTTTGCGAGGGTCCTCACAGAGAGGGTAATAACAAGTGAACAACACTCGCAAATACAGAATACATCAAGTTCAGGTGATACGCTAGCACAGATATTTATCCAATAAGCAGGGAAAAAAATTTGCCCTAAGATAGGATCACTAAACACGTCGAAGCTTTTCAACAATGCGAAAGATGGTACGCGCGAGCTGAATATACAGCGCGCAAGCAAATACGAGGAATGCGTTGGGTTTTCGTTGGTTTTACTGTGTTGCGCGTGCAATGAAAGCTAATGAAGCATGATTCCTGTGGTGCCATACTGATGATGCCATTGTAGGCTTATATCTGAAAACGAACGGAATCATTATGTACCATTTTGAAGGAGCATATATCTCTGTAAGGTACAGAGCCCCTGCTGATGCGACGTCTTCAAATGCACACTTGACGAGCCTTTTATATTGGCTGAAATGAAGAGTGATATGTGATATGGATTATCAGGGATGAAAGAAAAATTTGTAATCATATGAACGGCAAAAGGCTGTTTGAGGAAAACTTTCATAACACGACATGGCGGAGGACACACAATTTCGGAAATTAATTAATTTATTTATTTTGCCCTCAGGGCCTTACAGCTTTGTAGAGCGGAGGGGCAAAGAACAAGGAGTGCAGTAAAATACAGTCAGAGCACTCAGGATACATAATACTGGGAACATGTTCATCAACTTATGCTAGAGCATAAAAATTTAGGGAATATAGAAAGCGACACAATACACAGTGAGAAGCAGCAAAGGAGAAATAGAAGGAAATATAACAGGGTCACCTGAAACACTAGAAATCACGGTACTATTCATCAATTCAAGTGGAGCAGTTTAAGGCCTCGAGGAATATGTCAGGGTTAGTAACAGTGGCTGTGGACGTGCGCGGGTGATTCCAGTCAGGGCATGTTTCGGGAGGGAACCTAATTGCTTAGGTTTTCTACAGACGCACATATGCTCGGTTTTATCAACGCTGAATTTGTTTAGCTATGTGACACTCAGAGAAAGCAGCGCCGCACTGTAGGATGTTATTGTGTTATGAGGTGGTATTATCCAGAATCTCAAAAGGACAGAAAGTTGAGCGAGTTGGTAAGGATCCATAGTCAGAAGAGGCGTGCAAGACACGGACTCAAGGGGAAGAAGTGAACAACACGAACGGCGTTCGTGTTGTTCACTTCTTCCCCTTGTGTCCGTGTCTTGCACGCCTCTTCTTCTGACTATTATCCAGAATATTGTGCGTTCATACGGAAACGAAATACTGTTAGAAGAAAGACGCACTGCAAATAAGTTTACATAACTAAGCAAGATGAGGAGCCGAGCAAAACAGTCTTGTGGCATACCAGAATGCGCTGCCCAAAGCTTAGATAGGCATTAACCAGGTCAGCCCCGCCACGGTGGTCTAGGGTGCTACGACGCTGGGGTGCTGATCCGAAGATCGCGGGATCGAATCGAGGCGGTGGCGGCTGCATTTCGATGGAGGCTAAATGTTAACGTTCGTGTACTGTGCGATTCCAGTGCACGCTAAAAACCCCAGGTGTTCTAACTTTCAGGAGCCCTCTACTAAGGCGTCTCTCGTAATTACATTCTGGTTTCGGCAACTAAAGCCCCACAAATCAACCGTTAATCAGGTCTAAGTGAAATGGAATACACTTGGTAGGAAACATTCTTTCTTAACGCATTCTCTGAGGCAATGTTGAGGAAGGTAAGCTGAGTTTGTTTGGCTTGCTAGTCATCAATAGCTAAGGTATCTCAGTTTTTCAAACACCACTATCCGTATTTGCGTGTTAGCATACGTGTGGTCGTATAGGAAGTGCAAGTGTCCACCATAATCAGAAGTCACACGTATCGCACCTTGACGCAAAATTTGGTAGAAGAGCTGTCTTGAACGAGTAGTGTGCTGCGAGAGTGCCTGGGACACAGACAAGAAAGAGCGCAGACTCCCAACTGTTTATTTCCCGAAATCAAGATGCCTATATGTAGGCCAACACATAAGATGCGCCACTCAAAAGCGCAAAACTTCGTTAACGACGCTATCTCGAATGCCGACATGACCAAGCAAAACGACATGCGTAACTCGTGTACACGAGAGAAAAACCGTCATATTGTAGCTATCGTGAAACGGCCTCTTGTACTAGTAAGAAAACACAATGATATTAAAATTGACAAGTCGCGACTGAAGCCTATCAGAAGCTGAAAGGTGGCGCCACCAAAAGGAATATAAAGCTTCACATTCTGGAAACCAGAGAAACGATTGCCATAAGGAAGTAAACAACAGCAAGAAAGGTAAGAATGAGGAAAATGCAGAACAACAAGAATTTTACAACACAGCAAAATTGAACCGAAGCCAAACATGGGACAACAGCAACGAAAATGAAGGATCATGAAAAAGGTCATAAAGCCACGTGTAATGAGAACAGAACACGCACCGAACAATTTCCTATGCAGAAAAGATTGGCTACTGTCTCACAACGATGAACAACAAAGAACACGATAAATCCAGCAATTTAAACGTAGCTTCAAGGAATTCAGCTTCCGTCGTTGAAAGTAAAATTGAAGACGAGCTGACGCAGTTGTCATTATACTGCCTTATGCAAAAAGCGTCTATGATTTTTTTTTAGTCGTGCCTTTTGATTTGGTCAAGGTTCCCACTCGTTTGAATTGCATTTTGCTACCACAGCTTCTACAGTGGAAGTCAACTTGCCCACGGTTCTTACCTCTTACGGCCATACCGTGCTCCTGCATTCATACATTAATGCACCCTCCGTCAGCCTAATGTAAACGTTGCCACAGCTTAAATGAATTCGGTAAATGATGCCAGAAACGCTCTTTGGGGTTGTATGATTCTTCTAGTACTCCACTCTCACCTGTTTGTTCATTAGTGAACAAATATTTCCCTGGTTGCAACGTGCTGAGAACACAGCGCAGACACCGCATCTTGCGGCGACTCTTTTCAAATTGCGGGAAATGCCGTGCCAGTAGGAAATTACATGGCCATTACATGAACCGGCCTTTTGTCCCTTTCCATCTCCTTGGAAATCCCTCCTTTGTATCTTTGTAGAAGACTCGCACGTGCACTGGAAACTAGCTGTAGGAGGTATCCAGTGGCACAGAGACGATTCACTTGTGCCTTGAAGCTCTGCTGCAGCTGGTGAGGACATGACTTCTTGGGAGCTGCGGCGCACGTCGGCAAGACAATGCCTTATTTTAACACTTTTTAGTGGTCACTTTGAAACTGGAGCAAGCTTTCTTGCTCCACGGACGGCAGTTCCAAGAGACGTAATCCTCACAGAACTGTAGTCACAAATGTAGGAACTGAATCCCATTGTTGTCCGGAATGTCATAGGTAAACTTCATTCGAATGGAAATCCTGGCAAAGGCTTCAAGAACACCTTCCACAGCCCTCTGCACACAGTGACCCTCCACAGTCCCTAACACAACTAAGTAGTCGTCCACGTATCTGAAAACGGCACGACATTCAAATCTGGAAACTGGGGTTTTTTGAGCTTGTCGAAGGCTCCCGGGAAAATGTCACTCAGGAATGCGACTACAGAGGACCCGATGCAAATCACAGCTTTCTAGTTCTAAGAAATTGCAGGTGAAAAAAAACTTGTACTGGAAGTTCGTGTCGCCGTATTCATCAAATGCATCCCAGACGGCTAGAAAAAGAGCATCGTGCTGGATTAAATACAATAAATCTCCCGCGTCAATTGAAAAGGCGATTGATGCCGACGGTAATCCTTTTTGGTTTTGTAAAGCAGAAACTATGTCCATGGAACTCCTCAGGAGGAAGGGGACATCGCTGGCAAGGTTTCCAAATACACCTTGCAGGTGTTCTGATACCGTCCTCTGCAAAATACCCTTCTCAGACACGATGAGGCGTAGCGGATACCCAACCTTATGCGTCCTTCACGTGAAAAATTATCAGCGAATTTTCTTCAACCTTATTGCGGGGCTTGCGGAGAGCGTCTGTTTTCAAATCACTCGCCAGCTTCCCTGCCGCATTCTTTTGCTTCTTTGGGCAAAGTTGGATGGACTTGAAGTTTTTCTGTAGTGCTACAAGATGGAATGTTCCAGTCCAAGGCTCTAGAGCCTCTACACAGAAACTTCAAGCAGCCGCATTTGAGAGTGCTGAATACCTCGTCTCCTGACAGCGCTGCGAAAATATCGTCAATTTTCGATACTGGGTGTTGCTCAACTCGCATAGCAACGTGAGCAATGTTACCCGTGGTAGCCATGTAATGGCGATGTTATCCAAAACATTTGCAATTTGCGCTACTATCGAACACTTCACATCCGCCCAGCCATGTTGGTCAGCCGGCTGCCGATGCGCCATGAGAATCGGCTGCTGACCCGAAGGTCGCGGGATCGAATCCCGGTCGCGGCTGTTGCATTTCGATGAGGGCGAATCGTTGAGGCCCGCGTACTATGCGATCTCAGTGCACGTTAAAGAACTCCAGGTGGTCAAATTTCCAGAGCCCTCCACTACGCGGTCTCTCATAATCATAGCTGGTTTCGGGACGTAAAATCACAGAGATCAATCAACACTCACACCCATCCTGGCGTTATTCGGTCATGGTTCGCCTCGTTTAAAACTCTTTGTTACCATAGGTGTACCATAAGAATTAATCGGGAAACTGGAAACTGTACTCACTGGCGTGAAAGCATGTACGCAAATTTGTAAACTACGTCTGTTGAACGATTACGAAGTGCATTAATATAAAACGTTGAACTGTGATCGATCGACGTGTAAATGGATAGCACACAGGGACACAGTAATCGAAAAAAGGAACATTTTAATGTCTGTTTCGGCAGTACTCCTACGCACAGAAAACTTCGTGTGCAGCGATGTGCGAACTTCATGCAATACAACAAAATAATTTCTGCCGTACTTCACACTCTAGGAGGGCCTTTATTTCCTCAGAAAAAGAATAATCCTGTTGAAAACCTAACTATTCTTGGACAATTTATATTTTTATAGCAGTTATCTACCCGAATCAAGAGCGCGCGTTCGAGTACGATGTCCCTCGCTTTAAAGTAAATGATATGAAGAGCACGCTTCCAGGATTGGTATAACTAAACTAAGTGTTTCGTGCTGAAATGAAAGGAGACATTCAAATGTGCTCTGTTGCACGTCCGTGCTCCTGGTTTTGTACTAGCGCTCGTAGAAATTGGCGGTAATAAAATCTACCACTGAAACGAGACATATTTTTTGGAAAAGTTTTTATGAGTTTGTCGAAAACGGGTGAAAGCTCTTACATAGCAAAAATATTCAAAGAAAAAGACGGTTACTCGGTGTTCTCTAGGAGGAGACGCCAATGTCGCCTTGTCCATCGTCGTCGGCAATGACCATTTCATACCTGCACTTCGAGTCGTACGGTTTATATACGGAAGTTGCATTGCAGCGATTCTCGAAGAAGGTCCTGCAGCCTTCTGTGGGACCGGCATCGACTTGCGAGTCCCTGATGTACATTTCACACGTCGCCATATCTGAAAATAAAGCGTTTTCCTTGGATCGAGTTAAATGAACCAGATAGTGCAGACTGCGCTTTTGAAACTACCGCGCAAAACTCGTTTTGCACTCACGCTGAACGCAGTAGCGAGTTGTTATGGTGCAAGTGATGCGAACCTGCGAACTAGCTCTAATGCGAAAGAGAACAGGACAAGACAAGCGCTGCTACTCCTCCTTACGCTCATGTTCTTTAGCTGTTGCGTTCAACAGCTAAACAGCTTCAACAGCTTTTGTATGTATGTAGACCTCCGTACATAGCATGCTCGTGTATGGGGTAGGGAAATGTGTGTATGCGTAGTGTACACTTTCTTTTGTAGGTACATATTTTATTTGTGTATGCATAAATATGTATGCACACATACTTTTTTTCTGATTGAATTTGTATCTCTGTCTCGCGAATTATTTTGTTTCAAGTGTTGCACTTATTCAATACATTTCTGCAATGTGCTGTTGTCATTTGTAAAAGGGGGCAGGTCCCCTGTCAAGCTTCTTTAGCTTTTCGTCCTGTCTCCTCTTCTTCACTGAGAAAATAAGATAAAAGTTGATTGATTGGGGATTGACTGAACTAGTTCGTGATATTCCATGTAATTGGGACATACGGCTATTGCGTCAATTTTCTTCTCCGGCTTTGCCCTGCCACCACTCACATAAAAGATCCCCTGATTTTCTCTTATTAATAGCCCGTGTTTTCAGATATGTTTCATGATGCCATGTTTGGTCTGCCTAGTTTGGACTTTGCCTTGTGAGAAGCTTTTGTGTGCGCTGTGTTTCACTTTTGCGTACTGCTTTAACTATGCTTAAGGGGAGACTCATCGAAGGACCACAACGAAGCCGTGACATAGCGAAGTGTTTCGTACCTAGGAGTAAATTGCTCAAAGAACGACCCGGTTGTAAACATAGCCCCAGACATTTGTTACACTAGGGCGTTTGTTGTTAGAAATTCTTGAATTAAGCTTTTTTTCAAATGGAGGGGACTAGGCAAAGGGTACTGACTACCATTAAAAGCGCAGATTCTTATCATTTTACCTAAAATTACATAATTTTGGCCTTGGATACGCAAAATGTGCGGAGATGCTTTGGAAAAAGCTCAAACGGGAGGCACCTGTGGACCCCGTTTTATCGTGTTCAACTTGCAGCAACGTAGTACAATATTTAAGGAATTTGGAACAGTATGGTGTAGTAATTCAATCAAAGAGGGCCATCACACCGTGAACCCGCACATTGCAGCAGCTTTTTGTGACTGCTCCTTTTGTTCATCGAAAGACACATGTAAAATGATCACTTGAATGAATAAAGTGCCCAGCATTGGAGCTTCGCCAGACAAATGTTTCGTGGTATCCCCGACATGCGTCTTTGCGAATCACGTAGATGCCGGACGAAGGCTTTACAATAATGAAAAGTGTGCAAACAAAACAAGCTTTAAAATATTTGTCAACAACAACAAGAACGACAACGACGACGACAATAATAACAATACTGTCACTACTAATAATAATCAGCCTGTCTACGCCCATTGCAGGGCAAAAGTCTCTCCCTTATATATCTCCAATTGTCCGGGTTCTGTACTAACTACGCCCGCGCTATCTCCACAAACTTCTTGATCTCATCTGCCCACTTAACTAAATGCCGCCGCAGCCACGCTTTCCTTCTCTAGGGATCCGCTCTCTTACCGTTAATGACCAATGGTTGTCTTGTCTTCGGAATACATGCCAGCCCACGTGCATTACTTCTTGATATCCGCTAATATGTCCTTAACTCGCGTTTGTCCCTCTTCCCTCTGTTTTCTTGCCCCTTAACGTCACAGTTATTGTTTTCCATTCCATTGATCGCAGCGTCGTCTTCAATTTAAGTTGAACCGTTTTAAGAGCCTCCAAGTTTCTGCCTCGTAGGTAAGTACGCGTAAGATGCAGCTGTTATACACGTTCCTCTTGAGGGCCAATGTTACGCTGCCATTATCTGAGAATTCCTGCCAAGTGCGCTCCGCCCCATTCTTATCCTCCTAATTATCTCAGCCTCATCGTTCGGATCATGGTTCACTACTTGGTCTAAGTAGCCGTTGAATATAGCCCACTTAATTCCTATTCGATTAGAAAATGAGGAAGCCCCGCCACGCTGGTCTAGTGCTCATGGCACACGGCTGCTGATCCGAACGTCGCGGAATCGAATCCCGGCCACGGTGACTGCCATTCGGTGGAAGCGAAATGTCGAGACCCGTGTACTGTCCGATGTCAGTACACGTAAAGAAGCCCAGGTGGTCGACATTTCCGGAGCCCTCCGCTACGATGTCTCTCATAATCGCATGGTAGTTTTGGGACGTAAAACCCAATCAATCAATCAATCAATCAATCAATCAATCAATCAATCAATCAATCAATCAATCAATCAATCAATCAATCAATCAATCAATCAATCAATCAATCAATCCAATCAATCAATCAATCAATCAATCGGAAATGAGGTATTCAAGAATTTTCGGATCCGTAAAGAATCGGATGTTCCATTCAGTAACCTACCCGAAAATGACTTATCTTCAGTGCTTCGCATAGTGCCGAGACCGACGGTGATCTAGACTGCATAGACACGCGATTGCGGACAACCACGAGCGCGCCAGTAAGTACGTCCTTTTCCACAAAAATGCGCTATCAGGATAAGCATCTCCAACTAAATGCCCGGTGCAAGCGTGATGGTATACTGTACGTTTCTAAAAAGCAGCCAGAACGGGGTGGCGTACCATTCACTTTCGCACCTTTGTGCAGAATATCTTCGGCATGCATTGCAGCGGCCTGACCATATGGGACATATAATAGCAGCGAAGCTACTTAAGCTATCGAAAGCTTGTCCTATAGAGAAATATGATCTTGAAATGACCTTGCATTGGCAACCAAGCGACGCTTCATCTACCAGCACAACAGCTAGCTAAAGATTGTCCTAAAGCGCAATATGACCTTGAAATGACCTTGACTTGCAGCAGAGCGATGCTTCATCTACCAGCACTGCCTTGCACGGCCTCGACATGCTATATTGCGTGACGTGACGTCACAACGACACGTGACCGGAAGAAGTAGTAATGAAGAACATGAAGTTGATGTTAATTATGAAGAAGAGGGTGACGAAGATGAACATGACGATGATGGTGATCGGCCAACTTCACTGTGATCTGGCCTTGCGTGACCTAGCGGAAGCTGCGTACCATTTCTTTTATGGCAGCTTTTAGTATTTGTTATCATTTGTTTACCCTTCAATGCGGTAGCAAAGCAGCAACGATACGACACGATCGCCTAGGCAATGTGTTTTTAGCAGCGAGATATTTTGCCTTGGTAGTTTAGAGATGTGTTTTCCCAAAGTAGGGATATCTTAAACGAAATATAATTACTGAAGGCAAATTTGTGTTTTGATACTGGATGTTCCATTTCATATTCGAAGCTGGGGCTTGACATTCGATTCATATTCGAAGATTCTGATATACGTTTACCTAGACTAATAATCTAGACGGCCATTGCACTGAGCTCACTTGGTCGCTTGCCGAGGAGATCCTTCGTCAATTATTGTCCCCGTCTTCACCGAGGTTTCCTTCTTATGCATCCTGACACTGTAATATTTCACGATTGTTCTTTCCTATGGAGTCATATTTAGTTGGTACCTCTAAGTCAACGTAACTAAACCAGTGTATGGAGCCATGTGTCGCTATTTTATGCTGACCATGCATGTCCATTTTTATCGCCTATCACTAAGGCAAGCAGCAGTGGCCTTTGTCAGGCTTGAGGGGATATAAAAAGAGTGTGCGTGAATAAGCACATGCGCATTCACACCCGGGCGTCTTACTGACTTATGACACAACATAGTGAAACATGCTACCGCCGAAGAACAAAATTTATTTCCATCGCCTGCATGCTGGAAAGTGGCTTCCTTGAATTTATGCTCTGCAATGTTAGCGCTAAGGGTAAAATGATAATTACTAAAATATTAGTGGCGAACAATGTGGAAGTTTCGTCTTGAGGCGTAAATTATGTGCGCTTGCTCGAGTAACAAAACTCACTGAGACATGACCTTAATGAAAATGTTACTAACAGTGCATTGCAGGGCTGTGGAAACTGGTTTAAGCTTATTAGGTAGCGAGATGCAACGCGCTGTTTTAAGAAGGGTGGTTGATCCTTTGCGGCACTTAACTGCTATTCTGGGTGGATAGGCATGCATGACAAGAGAACCGTGGTGTTACCTTTCCTAATATTGTTGTCCGTCGGGAAAACGAAAAAGACACTACACAGGTATGTATTCTCGTCAGTGTATTGCAGTGTCATTTCTCGAATTGCTGTTTCCGGATCTGAAAAGGAAGAATCAAGAGAGGGGGCTTTGATTAAAAAAGGCTTGCTAAAAGTTTGCTTCATTAGAATGGCGCGAAACGGGAACAAGTAGCAATGTTGGTGTCTAAATTAAAGTTATTTAATTCCTAAGAAAAAGTCACTGGGATCCCACAGCTAAAGTGAGGTGGCTGACAGCGAAAGCCGTTACGATAACATCTTTAAAAAGATAGTTGATGTGTCTTAAAATTCCATGTTACGATTTCTGGAAGGATACAATCAGCTTTTATTTTCCCGCTGAACTGACTTCTCATACGCCATCATTCGGTGCACTTGAATATCTTTGTGGTCCAGGCCGCTTTAGTCAGCTTAATTTACTTGTCACCGACATTAATTATGCCCCATGAATTTGCTTTTCTTTTACCTCATGTCTCTTCCATGGAAGCGTTGGACAACCACATTACTTCGGTGTCCTTGTAGAGTTGGTTCACGGTACGTAGTCACCCGCATGCTATGGCCGGGGCAATGAGGCTACGCGCCATGGGCGCGTTCTCTTTTGCACAGTTAGTGTGGGCGATGCTACACGACACTTTCTTCGACTCGTGAGGTGCATAATCATGCTTTCCGTTTTAATTAATTATAGATACGGAAGCGGAGCAATATTTGAAAGGCACGCCAATGGCTGAGGGCGCGTTCTAGTGGTGGTTCTATTTCTGGCGTGCAGTCGTTGTGGATTATTAGCAAACGAGTTAAAGGGGTACTGACGCCAATATTTGAAATTCTCGTATTGTTGTTATAAATAGAAGCATTGGCTTGGTGAACCCTGAAAAGAATATCGGGGTGCCTCGCATCGCAATGAATATATTTTAATACGGCTTCCTTGAAAGCCAACTTTCGGTTTCGATTTCGAGGGGGCGGTTTTCTAGTGACGTGTGAAGACAGTAGGACTTACGTCTAAGTCATGTGGGAGAACAAGTTATGATTAACTTTGTCGGCTGTAGTCAATTGCAGATGGAGCGCGCAGACAACGATGATTTCACGGCCGTCCAGCGACTCTGACCGCGATATCGGTGATTTTCGAAAGACTGTGTTCAAACATCATCGTATTGCCGATTGCGCTGGGGCTGGCTTGCATATGCCGGGCCACGAAAATTTTATCAAACTAAAACACTTTGCATGTGTTTCATGGCTTCCGTCTGTGGAGAGCGTTAACAATGCATGGCTAGAAAACGAAAAATCTCCCTTTTGCCACCGCAAAATCGTGTCGGTACTCCTTTAAATGTTGGAGCACAAACTTGAACAGCGATATGTCTTGAGGAGAGCTGTTATACGAATATACGCATCCGGCCATTTATTTTGTAGTGTTTACGGCGTAACTGCATAGCGAAATGATTTCCTTATAAGGAATGGTTTGCATAGTATGCTTTAAAACGGGCCAGACGAATGTTTACGAAAATACGAGCTCTTCATCGTAATAACAGCTTCAACTGTCTTTTATAGAGTTACATTTCACTACAGCAAAATTGAAAAATTGAGGAGGCCCTTCTACAGAAGTTCAGCAGGCAACATGTGTCCTGGGAAGTACAACTTCAGTAAAAACATTTGGATGGACGGTCAACAATCATTTTTTAGGGGCGAAGCTCCTCTTAGTCTAATCTTGTCACGCGTCAGGCGTCAGTCGTCAGGCGTAACTCGCGTGCCTCCCGGCACGCGCTCGCCCTCGGCGTTCGCCTCGGCGCGTGCCTCCCGGTGCGTGCCTCTCTCTCTCTCTCCCGGCGCGTGCCTCTGCTGTCTTGTGTGAGAGAGAGAGAGACAGAGAGAGAGCGAAAGGCGCGCGTTGACTATGAAACGCTCTTTAAGGAACGCTGTACCAGCTCGCAAAGAAGGAGAACGCGCCCTCACCCGCGAGAGACAACGTTGAAATACCGACTGCTCGCGTTGGAGAAGCGTTCACCGGCAACCCATATATATATATATATATATATATATATATATATATATATACACACACATAGGCACTGGATCTTGATTTGCAATGAAGTGCCGGTGGGTGATTTCACTTGTGCATAGTTGAACCATAAGGATTCGTAGCGTGCGCGTTAACTAAATTAATCCGGAACTCGGCACGATCTACGATGAACATCCCGAGCTTCGCCCACTCATCATCATTCACTCCGTGGATATGCTGTAATTTTTTATCTCCCATTTATCAAGTGGAACACACTTTTCCACGGAAACAACGCGAAACCTTTGCAGGCACTGCGCGTTGCTTTGTAGCAATCATTTGAGAAAATTTGCCAAATACATTAGACATGTGTATTTCCGCCGGCGTTCGGCGGAAATGATCATCTAAAGGTACCGCTACAGCCGTTTCCCCGGCGGTTGCATTTCGACGGAGGCGAAATGATGAAGCGCGTGTATCGTGTGATATCAGGGCACGTTAAAGAACCGCAGGTGGTCGAGATTTTCGGATCCCTCCACTCGGCGTCACTTTTCTCGTAATCATATCGTGGTTATAGGAGATGAAACGACAGAAATCAATCAACCAATCTTTTTAGAGCACTATAAACAAACACCGAATGTGTCTCGGAAATCAAAAGTCAATATTTGCCCGAGTACTAGCTAATTCCAATTGCGGAGGTGAAGCGGGTCGCTTATGCATAAATGATTTTCTGGTAAAAGGCCATGCAGAGTGTCAAGTCTAGGTCCATTGAGGAGCGCTTAAATCGCTTACGCGCTGATGAATCATATCGTATAAGGAGTTAGAATTGCCTAGTTGAATTGTGCGCCTATTATTTCTTTTTTTGATGCAGGAGCTGAATGTTTGTTTCAGAAGTGGAGGTATGTACTCCACTGAAGTATCTCGATTTATTGGTCAAAATACGCGCTATTTACTCACCGTCCATAGAGTAAAGCACCATCGATTTGGGGGGTTGTGTATCATTCACAAATTTGCCAGTGTAGTTGCCGCTTGAACTGAAACGTCAAAAAGCGCTGGTGTTAGGAACCAGCGAAAATTCTTAGTCAGCGAATGCATTACTGCGCAGCGGGTTCTTTACGCTAGTTTATGAGTTCATTAGGGAATGCCTGTTATCCAGAATGTGCAGATGAGGCCTCATGGGTACACCAGTCCCGCAATGCTGATGCTACGGCTACGGAAAGGCGAGACACGGCGCGGTTAGTCTCTGTCCGTAATACCCTCTTGAATCTCGATTTATTTTTTATAGTTGGTAATGTTACCTGTGGCAATAGGAACATCTTAGGTGCTAGTTGCTTCATATCAAATTTTTTTATGGAAATTCAAAATCAGTCTACTAACTGGCAGACAGGCCTTCTGGCAACATATTTCCAGTTCCGCGGGCCTTTTCCCATGTCAGCTAAGGCAGCCATGGCACGCGTCCACCTCAGAAAGGCGCCATTTAGGTTAGGAGGAACTCTTAACTTTTGGCCACGTCATCGGAAAGTGTGGAGTTTGCCCAGACCACATGCGCTTTGTCAAGGAATTTGCGGGGATCTGTGATGCACCGAGGAGCTTTACAAAGACAGAGATAGGCTTCCCCGTAAGCTGCCACTTGTCAAAGAATTCCAGGAACTGAGACGACGCCTGCAGTCACCACTTGCTGTCGTGGACTTCGCCGAAAAAACCGATGCTAAAGTCCTCACCGACGCAAGCAGAGCAGCAATTTCCCTCGTTCTTTTGCAGAGGACTTGCAGAGTATAAATGGTCATTTGTGGTAGTCGACGGCTGTCGAAGGCGGCACCGACTTACTGTAGAACGGAAAGGCAATTGGCAGTGCACGTTAAAGAACCCCAGGTGGTCGAAATTTCCGGGGACCTCCACTACGGCGCCTCTCGTAATCAGAGCTGGCTTTGGGGCGTTAAACCCCACAAATCAATCAGAAAAGAAAGACAATGGTGCGCCATCATCTTGGCTACATCAAAGTGCCGCCGCTACCTGCACGTCAGGCCCTTCGAAGGCATGAGTGATCTCACCGCCTTTTGTTTACTAGCCAACTTGAAACACTTTTCATTTACCACACGTTGGAGTCAGACTCGTAGAACTGCACATCACCGTCTTCTACATGTTCGGACTCGCATACCGACTGCTTGTGACGTCTCCACCGTCCCGGCGCTGCAGGACGACGAAAATGAGTTAACGGCAGCGTGTTAACTGGCAGCTCAGGAGCTATGTAAAGCACCTGGAAAGCAGAAACGGCGTTGTCACGAAGGTATTCCTGCGAGGAGTAGCTTTGTTTCTTTGGGGAAATCAAGTTGTCCCAAGAAAGAAGTTCTCGCCACTCCAAGACAACTACCTTCACGTTGTACCTTCAGCGGTACATACGGGAGCTCTAGAAGCTTTGCATGGTTACACGACGGCCAGATACCTCCGTTGTTCCCGCGCGTTCGCAAGTAAATAGGAAAGCCTAAGGTGGTTTCACTGCCGTGAAAGTTGTACGTACTGCTGAAAATGCTTAGCTTGTGTTTTTCTTGTCTTTCTGTTGTGTTATACGTCCAAGAATAAATGGATCGTCTGAACTCAGGTCTACCTCATACATTACGCCGAAACGAAAGCTCTAACTACAGTTGGTGCTGCCATTGTAGACAAGTTCTCCGTCGAGAACATCCTCATTTACGCCTGCCGCAGAAATTCTCTTCGACTACAGATCTAACGGGAGCCATGTCGTGATACATCGAGAGAAGCCACCTTGGCACCACCGCCTACACACGAACGGGCTCACCGACCACCTAAACAAGATCATCGGGGCCGTGGTGGCCACGTATGTCGACGTTGAACAGAAGACATGGCGTGTCATCCTCTGTGTGTGAGATGACACTGTTCAATCTGATTTGCGACACAAACAACACAAGAACACCATGAACAAAAGACAACAGACAACACTACTTCTCTGAGAAGGAAGATGTGTAACCGGTGTAGTTGGTCTTCCATGACTACGTGAACAACAGCACGGAAGAGAGATAGATACAATGTCCTCGTCGGTCCCTTTGTCTGCTGCGCTGTTCACGCACTGCACAAGGAGCCCTGTAACAGCATTTGACGCCATGCTGCCAGGCGATGCCTGGCAGCATGGCGTCAAATGCTGTTGGTAACCCAAGGTAACCACGATGTTTACACGTAGTTGCAGCCTACCGCAAAAGCTGCATACCTCGCCCACCTGCCTTTCACGGAAGAGCCCGGGGTCAGTAGCCGTCGCCACAATATTCGATGACGCCACATGGGATACATACCCGACGACCGTGCCTGCGTCTGGACGCCGCCGCGACGACGCAGACTGAGTGAAGAGCTTCTGTGGGGATATTGCGGAAACTACAAAATACTGCCAGGATGTGGTGGGCTGGTCTATAAGGTGGTCCACGGAGTGCCCCTAAAACGCTCCTATGGGCATCAAGGAGATCTTGGTTTTGTTTTTTTGTACGTATTCTTTTTGTTCTCAAGGTCGTGACCCTCTTCTTTTATAGGGGCACACTGACACGCACACCTCTTTTTTTGTTTCAAGGTGACCGCCTTTCGGAGTGCGTCGTGACGCGCTTATGTAATTTGGGACACGCCTGAACTCGCATGCAGCTTCAGGTACGATTCCATTCGCTTTACAAAATTTGCATGACCAACGCCCATGTTGTAGAGCGTTCGAGATAGGACGCGAGCATCGCCGATAATACAAGGTAGACTATGATGTATATGTTAGAGCCGGCACTTTTCGCCGTCGATCAGTTTTTATAGACGTTCGACTATTGTGGTCATCGCTATCATTGTACAGTGCAATTTGCTTGCATTTCTGGGCACAAGTACAACCAGTAAAAAGTTCGATCCTTTAGTGGTGTGCACTCAGCGAGCTTCATCGTTACGCCCAGAGGATAATGTGCTTTACGAGCATAGCAGGGTAACGCTATGACATTACACTCTTAAAGGCATTGCTTAAGTACACGCCCTACAACTGTTTTTTTAGTGCACTACAAAGAAAAATTGACGTAACTTACAGTGCTGGAACCATAGATTCACCACGTCTGCAAAGGTAGAAGGTAGAAGGAAATGTTAGATTTTCGTTAAGATGTAAGCCCATGCTGGTGAACGGACAGTATACACTATTTAGCATTAAAAATAGCAAAGCGTCAGGAAATCGAATGACGTCAAAGGAGCAAAATCTACGACCCTAATTACAGAAGCGTTGCCATGGCTGTGGTGAAATAAGAAGAATGCCTTCATATGATACTTCATATGATAAACTAATTATTCTGAGGGTTCTAAAAATTATTAGGTGGCCATAACCGTGATTTATGTATCTGATACCGGCAGTCGCAGCACTGCGTTTCCGTGGCCCGTCGGCCCCCTCCTCATGGTCAACATTGGGGGTATGAGTGATTCCCGCAGGGTTTACAAAGCGCAAACAAAGGAAGACAAAGAAGAGCACACGAGACCGTGGTGACTTAGCTGAGTTGAGCCCCTGTGTTGTGTGCTCTCCTACGTATCCATTCGTTTGCGCTGGGTAACCGTGCCGATGTTTTGTCACCAACTCGCCCAAGCTACCTCGTCCATTCGGAACTTTCTTACGTGTGGGATAAAGTCCCCTAGAGCGACTATGCAGTGACGGCTTACGTGGCAGCTCCGGACAATTCGTGCAAGGGTGTGATTCACGGACTGGACGCCGGTACCACGCCGACCGAACTACTAGCCCATCTACGGGTACGCACCCAAGGTGTCAAAATCCTTTATGCAAGAATGCTTGGAAATTCTCAAACTGCGGTCATCACTTTCGAGGGCAAGATTGTTCCCCGCTATGTTTACTACTACGGGGGCGAGACGCGTTGCTACCTCTACCGATCATCACGTCAAGTTTGCTACATATGCTTCAAACCTGGTCATAGAGCGGACGTATGCCCGACACCTGACGCCGTTGTCTGCTCGAATTGCGCCGAGCCAGTCATCGAGGACGGACACACCTGCGAGCCAAGGTGTGCGCTCTGCAAGGAGGCGCACCCCACACGTGCAAAAGAGTGCAAGGAACGCCTCAGGAAACCGAGGAGTTATCGACCGCGGAAAAGAGAAGAAGCACACGCTGGAGCTAGCAATGCCGGCGTCTGTGGCCGTGCCCGGAAACGCTGGTTCAGCAAGGACTCCAATTCAACATCCAGGTCCCGATCGACTTCGAGAACGCGGTCGAGGTCGAGATCCGCGTCCAGGACCAGGCAGGTTCCAGAAACAAAAAAGAAACAACCAAAGAAGCCCATAAGCAAGAAGGAAGAAAACAGTAAGGTGAGCTGGAAAGCGCATCTTTTTTCTGCCTCTCCCACTGCTCCAAATACACAGACAGGCAACGCTCCTAGTGATAACTGGCAATCTAACGACGACGTAAATGAGCTAAGGCAAACTATTCAGACGCTGAGGGCGGAGAATGCTGAACTTAGACAGAAACTAAACGATCTCATAGCTGAACTCAAGGCCCAGAGGACCGGGCAGGCAATCTCAAACTCGCAAGCTAACGAAACTCAGTCAACTACCATAGGGCGCCAGGAATTCTCAGCTGCCATGACTGCCATGAACAATGCGCTAACGAACCTTAGCAACCTCGTCTCTAACATCCAAGACGAGGCGCGTAAGGATAGAGAACGCCTAGTACAATTTACGGCCATGAAATCCAGAGCTAAACCTTATACCAGGCCATCAACCGAGCATGGCGAGCAACCGTAAATGCTCGGACAAGTTAGAAACCCTCGAAATATGGCAGTGGAACTGCCGTGGGATCCGCAGAAAGCAAGCTCTTCTTAAACAACACATCAGTAGCTGCGGAGCTCTGCCAGACATAATCGCTCTGCAGGAAACCGGCTGCTCACCCGCACTCGCTGGCTACTCAGTCTATGAGGGGATCGGACAGAGTAAGGTCGCGACGCTGGTTCACAAGGCGGTGACCGCAGTCAGGCACGACATCGACGCAACTGATATTGACCACGTTTTCATTGAAATCATCACCCAAAAAAGAAGCCAAGAAAGCATATTTCTCCTCAATATTTACAGTCCGCCCAGCCAGAGGAAAGCCAACTTCAACTACTTGTTGGGTAAGGCGCAGCAAGCAGCAGGCAGGAAGGGCATCGTCATCTTAGGCGATTTTAATGCATGGCACAAGAGCTGGGGGTACCTTAAGGAAACTCAGAAAGGCAAGGATCTTGCCAGGGAAGCTGACCGCAGAAAGCTCAGTCTCATCACGGACCCCACGCGACCCACGCGAGTGGGAAATAGTATCAGCCGAGATTCGTGCCCCGACTGGCATTCGTCAGAGGAGTACGGGAGGCTCGATGGGAAAACGAAGGGGAAACGCTTGGCAGCGACCACTGTATCTTGCGCATCCAGATAGAAACACTCCCCATCAGAAAAAGACAAGGCCAGGCCAGACTAACCGACTGGGAGGCATATAGAAAAACTAGGGCGGAGTCCGAAGATACTGAGATCACAGACATTAAGAGCTGGGTAACAGGAATCAAGGCGGACTGGAAAAGGCTAACCCGAGAAGTAACCCTCACAACCAGCACACCCGAGGTGGACAAACATCTATTACACCTATGGGACGCTCGACGGGGGTTACTAAGAAGGTGGAAACGGCAGAAGTACAACAGGAAGCTCCGACTTAAGATTGCCGAGATCACCAGACAAGCTGAAGAGTATGCGACAGAGCTCTCAAGGCGCAATTGGGACCAAAAATGCAACGAGCTACAAGGCACCCTCGGCTGGAAAAAAACATGGGCATTGCTAAGGGCTCTTATAGACCCAACTATGACCAAGTCTGAAAATTGCAAGACAACCCAACGAATCGCGCACCAATTTCAAGGCACAGACCGGGAAATGCTAGAGGAGATCAAGCAGCGCTATATTGGGGACGCAACAAACATAGCCTGCAGCTTCGCATACACGGGCAAGGAAAACTCCGCTTTAGATGAGCCTATCACCGCAGAGGAAGTCAGGCACGCGATGATTTCCGCCACAAGGAACACCACCCCAGGCAAGGATGGCATCACCAATGCAATGATCAGGAACCTAGACGAAAGGTCAATCAAAAGATTCACAGAATTCATCAATAAACACTGGGAACGCGGGACCATCCCGGACGACTGGAGACATGCAGAAATTGTGATGATTCCAAAGTCCGGAAAGACTCCCAGCCTGGAAAATCTTAGACCGATCTCGCTGACGTCATGCTTAGGTAAAGTATATGAGAAAATTGTGCTTCAGAGGTTGGAGACCTACCTGGAGGATAATGAGCTCCTGCCGCATACTATGTTTGGGTTTCGAAAACACCTCTCAACACAAGACGTCCTTCTGCAGATCAAGGAGGAAGTGCTCACTGCCGTCCCGAAATACGGAGAACATATCTTGCTCGCGCTTGACATTAAGGCTGCCTTCGACAATGTCAGTCACAGGGCTGTGCTGGAAGGTCTTAGCAACCTAAGCTGCGGGCACAGAATACACAGCTATGTTAAAGCCTTCCTCAGTAACAGAACCGCCACTATTGGTATAGGAGGCATCAGGACTGATACCTTCAACACGCCTCAGAGGGGAACACCGCAAGGCTCTGTGATATCGCCCATGCTCTTCAACATTGTTATGACTGGCTTAGCACGGCAGCTAGAAAAAATTGAAGGAATCAGACATGCCATCTACGCAGACGACGTCACAATCTGGGTGACTAAGGGATCTTTGGGAGAAAAGCAAGACCTTCTGCAGAGTGCAGCAGATACGGTCCACGCATATGCCCAATACTGCGGACTCGCATGCTCCCCGGAGAAATCCGAGGTGCTCAGGGTCTACAGAAGGGTACACAATGTGCAGAACTCCATAGAGATCTACATAGGGGGCAGGAAGATCCCCGAAGTATCCCAGATTAAGATCCTTGGCATGTGGATACAAAGTAACCGACGTCTGGATTACACAATCCGACAGCTCGCGAACACCACAGCGCAGATCACGAGGATGATCGCACGAATCTCCAACAGAAGACGAGGGATGAAGGAGGAAGACACTTGTCGGCTAGTACAGGCCCTAGTTGTGAGTAGGATTGTATACAGTGTCCCCTACCAAACGCCACTCGAGCACGAAAAGGATCAGTTAGAGGCAATCCTCAGGAAAGCTTACAAATGCGCTCTCGGACTACCGGTTAGCACCTCGACGGATAAATTTCTTAAATTGGGTATCAACAACACAGTGCAAGAACACATCGAGGCCCATCTTCTCTCGCAAAAAATGAGACTTATGCAGACCCCGACAGGCAGGAACACGCTGAAGATACTGGGCATGAGGGATGTCTGCAGAGAAATCAACAGCACGGAGTCTATACCGAAGGATATTCGAGAGAAGATCGAGATCAGCCCAATACCGAAAAACATGCATCCAGAACTACACAAGGCCAGAAGGAAGGCAAGGTCGCAAGCTCATGAGAGATATTTCGCCGGAAGAAAAGATGTATTATACGTCGACGCGGCGACATACCAAGAACACTCCGGAGCGGTAACCAGCGTTGTTGATCACCAGCTTAGGGAAGTGAATTGCGCGTCCATCAAAGGCAACAACATCCTCGAGGCTGAGGAAGTGGCGATCGCGCTCGCCATCACCCATCAGGGCGAGGAGGAAATAGAAATTCTTACGGACTCGCAAGAAGCATGCAGAAGGTACAGCAGCGGACGCATATCCACTGTGGCTATCCGCATGCTCAAAGCGAGGAAAATCACATTCTCGAGATGCTTCATAACGTGGACACCAGGCCATGAAGTTGTGACAGGGAACCAGCGTGCGGACGCCAACGCCCGAGCATACGCCAACCGGGGGGCACACCACGACGGGGAACTGAGCTCAGTCACAAGACGTTATGGAGCAATTTTAGAACAACAAAGAGCCTTAAGGAGGACATATCCCCCTCCCCATAAAGACCTTAGTAGAGAGCAGTCGGTTGCCTGGAGACAACTGCAAACTAATACATACCCCAATTTGAGCCTACTTAGTAAAATTTATCCCACAACATATGACGATGAATGTCCGCTATGCGGGGAACACCCAACACTGTACCACGTTACGTGGGCCTGCCAAAAAACTACAGTAGTCGCAGTAAACAAAGCACCAACACCGGAGCAGTGGGAGGCTGCGCTATCCTGCTCGAAGCCTGATGAGCAGCTCAAGCTGATCGACAGAGCTGGCAAGATGGCAAAAGCCACAGGGGCCCTGGACTGAGGGCTCCTCCTACGCCTGGGAACTTACCTTGCCGAAATAAAGTTTTTCTTCTTCTTCTTCTTCTTCAAAGAAAGTTGCGCGTTTCAGTAGGCGTTTCCTTACATATGGCACGTCCAGTATTATATTTGATAGGAACGCGCATGTTGACGGCCGGACGCTATGTGCGCGCGCGTGCTCTGCTCCACGTGTTTAGGAAGAACATAGCTGCCGACGCAGGCTTTGAGCAATAGGGAGCCGGGAGAGGAGGTAGTCGTCGCTTCTTAAAAACGGAAAGAAAGATCTAGGGACTTTAGCGTGGGTCACACCAGCATGTCCCTGGCTCGTAAGGTCGTATCCAAGGTGAGTACTAGTCACACCTGTGTGTCATTTGAACCGGAAACACATTAATCACAATAATTGCAAATGATTATTCTGGTGGTTACATTCCGTTTTGTTATAAAAGACCAACGCTCTTGTATTATATCTACCATACGCGTCTCTTGTACTCTACGCTATGCATGTTTAGCGCTGCAATAAGACAAGGACTTAGATAGAATAGGCGGCCCGTGTCGTCTCTTCTTTCTACGTCCGTGTTTTACTGTAGCGGTAAACATGTATAACAGAAACCAACTATGCCAATTTCATGTTCTTGTGTTGTCCTCTCACGTACAGTTTAAATTTTGTTATGTTCTTTAGAGGTTCCGTAACCATCTTCAAGTGACGGGTCAAGGGGCATTAAGTTTCGTTAATTACCTGTAGTATTAAAAGCCACTTTAGTATCAGCAACATATGCTGTGATATATCTATCGTATAGAAGTGGCAAACTGTCGTCTTCAAATAGTTTATATTTTTTGTTATGGTTTCGTAGGGAATTGGGGAGCGCTTTTCCGAGTCGCAGGTGAACGGAAGGTGCTGCGCACAGAATAAGAGCGCCACTTGGTGTTCGTGGTACCAAAAAGAGACACGAGCACTGCTTTCACGATTCACGGAAGCGAAATGGTGACGCGAAGTGGCACTAAATAAGAACTGTTACAAAAAAAGGTCACAGTTTCGCCGTAAGGGCGAAGCAATGAATGCGATAGCAAGAAACTGTAATGCTATACGAAGTCAGGCTCGCAGCTTCAGGAGCAATATTAATTGTAGCAAACATGCGCTTGCTAAGTGAGCGCCTCCCGTGGGCAGCGCATGCTGGTACGAAGGGCTTTATACGTTGTGTGTCACAAAGCTACACATACAAAGCTAGGGGAGGCCGCTAAATGAACAAACAGAAGATGAGCGCGAACTATCAATTGAAGCACGCACGAAACGAACGCACAGATATACACCGAACGAGCGCGAATAAGGTGTCACAATGGATACTCTCAATTTAAACAGTGCTCCTGTTGCAAAGGCGGCCGTCCATTGCGCTCCTCGCGACAAGCGCTGCTGATTACGCTCCCGCGCTCCGATAGCGCAACCGGCGATGCCTGCAGCGCGTCGTCGCGCTACGCAGACGATGCGCAGCAGGCATCGCCGGTTGCGCTATCGGAGCGCGGGAGCGTAATCAGCAGCGCTTGTCCAGCGGCCGGGACTGTTTATTTTGTTCGCCGATAGATGACGCCAAAAGCGAACGTGCTTTCTTTAGCTGTCGTTTGGTGGCGCTGTGGGCGCCGCCGCGGAGCGCAGGCCACGCGATCGCGTGTTCCCTTTCATAAAGGACGACAGTGTACATACTTATACATATGCGGTTCATGACGGCGGCGACGGGGACGGCAAAAACCAGCCGAGAGTGTCCATATAATTGCTATCGCAATAAAATGAGTGAAGCTTGCACGAGTGGTGCAAGGCTAGCGAACATGATGGGCAACTGGCTGGTTCGGATTTAAGTTCTTAGATCTAGGGCCTTTAGTCCGGACTTGTCACTGGCACAGCCGCATGTCGTCGTCGTCCAAGGCTTCGGGAAACGCCTTGCGAAGCACTAAGAGGCCCGGCGAACACTTCTCAACGTTTCGCACCGAGCTCAGCGTAAGGACGCTCGCGTGGAACCACAGACGGTGACAGACGCGACAAGCGTGGCCTCAGCTTGATGCCATCCCAACCCTTTGCTATACTACACTATGCGTTGTGCAGAGCTTCGCTCCATGAGAGAATTCATGCTCTCGTGGTGCGAAGATGTGCACAAACTCACAGGATTTCGAGACGATTTGCATCGGACAAATTGTTGTTCTTGTTGTGGCCTCTATAGTTGGAAGATACGCACGAGGGGGATTGGCCACACTACAAATAATCATATAGAGAGCAGGAAAATTAAAAGGCCAAGACCAAAACCTAAGAAAAAATAAAAAGGAAGGAAGAAGTTCTAATTAAAAATGATAATTAGAATTTACTAAAAGAATCATTCGGAGCGAAACCCTGTGGTCGTCAGCACTAGCAGCGTAATCTTCCGGAGGCTTCGATAAATTTATGCAATGCTGACAAAACAGCATGACGGCTTGTACCATCCTGAGAGGCACCAAAAGTAAAGGATTTGATGTTGTTAAAGGTAAACGCAGTTTATGGAATATTGAATTTAGATACATTCGGCGTAATGAAGAAAATCGACGCACGCTGTCTTTGTCTTCTTTTTGCTTCTGCGCGAACGGGGAACACGTTCGCCCGCCAGCCGCAGCTTTGCCAGTGCTGTGGGCTGAGGTTGTGTGCGCAAGAGAGGGAAGAAGCCTGCGTGATAACGGTGCACATGGGTTGGTTGGTTAGTTGTTCCTGCGAAGCCTTGGCGCAACGCACCCAGGGCGCACATAGAGCATTGCATAGAAGTGTACGCGCACTCTTGGGGACCTTAACTAACGATGATGATAGTTTTGTGATGCGCAGCGCAATTCATGACAGCCAGAAGTGCTTCGCATTTAGATGTTGACGGGACCAGCGCGTCTTTGCCGGTATCTTCACGCGTTTCAGCCGAAAATATTGACGACGAAATTTAGGTGTGTAAAAGGTGAAGTTACGAAAAAAGTGAACAGAGCGAAAAATGAGTGCAAAGGGTGAACAGAGCATCACTTTTCCACTGAGAAGGTCGGCAAGGAAAAAGTAAACCTGGCCAGTTCCACGCTCTGAAAGCCTTCGGTACCGCGAGGCTTTTTCTTTATCATTTAATCGTGACAGCAAGGGTGTCAAGACTTGACGTCATAAGCTATCGGTTGGTTTACTCATAAATACGTGCTCGCCAAAATGTTCTATGCTTCGTCACTTGATATTGTCATACTCGGCCTTCGTTATCTGCAGATCACGCCTGATCCACCACCATGCACTCATGCGCGTCTTTCTTTCTTTCTTTCTTTCTTTCTTTCTTTCTTTCTTTCTTTCTTTCTTTCTTTCTTTCTTTCTTTCTTTCTTTCTTTCTTTCTTTCCTTCTTTCTTTCTTTCTTTCTTGCTTTCTTTCTTTCTTTCTTGCTTTCTCTCTTTCTTTCTTTCTTTCTTGCTTTCTTTCTTTCTTTCTTGCTTTCTCTCTTTCTTTCTTTCTTTCTTTCTTTCTTTCGCATTTACCGCTGCGGAATTGCAGCCGCGGCTAAACCCCTTCTACACTTTATCGCACATTTGCCTTTGCATACTTACTAATACAGCAGTGGCCTGAGGCCAAGGATGGGTCGAGCGCAAGAGGTGAAAGAAGTGCGCGCGCAGATGCCCCACATTTGGCTTCCCATAATTAGCACCACATGGTGGTGGACCTTCATCAAGGAGGCCACCATGTAGCAGTGGGCCGAAGTGTGACACCGAGCAGCACGCACCACCGCAACAGAGTCGGCCAAGACCAGCTTCACTGTCAGACATAAAAAAAAAGAATCCACAGAAATGGCGTGTGGTGACACCGCTTTTATAGTGCTGTACTAGGTGCCTGGCAGAGGGTGGACGTTTGCAGAAAAGAGGAAAGGCTTGACTCACGCTGTTTCTTCTGTCACCGTTGTCAGTGTGAAGTTGTACTCATCCTGGGAAATGGATAAAAGCGTAGTCCGATCGCACCTTTCAGTCGCTGTGATCGTGATGGACCCATCCTTCACACTAAATATATTGCTCGCGGTTTGCCAGTAGAGCCAGACATCATTTGTAGCATTGAACACCTGCGTTGAAAAGAGAGATTGAAAAAGAGCAAACAGCAAGATCTTCATTCACCTCATGAACATTTGAGCCACGATAACCTGACAAAAGTAGAGAATTGGTGGCGTGCCAGCGCGCAGGAATAGCCTGACATAACTTACAAGGAAATCAAGGAATAAAATTCTCTATACTAAATTCCGGGAATGGGACCAGTTAACATTAATATGAAAGTAATAATACTATAAATTTATCACACAAAGGGACAATCGCAAGGTACTTGTGGTGGCCCATGCAAGAGAATTAGAAATGAAGAACTATAAAGAATACAGTAAGGGGAACCTTCAGAATAAAAGAAGTAATAAGAGCAAAAGTGCATTACAAAAATTACATAACCAGGGCAAAAGTACAACGACACGAGGCGCCACTATGTTAACAGAGTGGAAAGCTATGAGGTGGTAAGAAAAGAGAGTTAAAAAGACTTTCTATCCCTTGGATGCTTGAATGTTGTCACAGGCGAGCGGCTACATGAAACTGTCTACTCTCTAGTTTACTGAAGTGAAATTCAAAAGTAAGCAAGCAGGACAGAGCAGGGTGTGATGCCGTGAAGAAGCGTGTTAGGAAATAGCAGATCAGCGTGGTTTCACTGGCAGTGAGACGATCGCAGTAACAGTATTACAACGTTAAAGCGAGAGCCAGGGTCATTTCTAGCGAATCAATGATTATATATGCTCTGGAATATTTTCTAGCCTGGGTTAGGAATGCCCATCCAGATTGAAGTCCAAGTTGAGAAAGAGAAGTTGCCTCGTACGATTTGAGGAAGCGTTGGGTTGAAGGCTCCGGAAATTTCTACGAGCCGTGGTTGAGCAAGTGTATAGGTGTACTTAAGCCTATTGAAAGTCACGTATACAGCCGAGAGAACGATGACTCCGCGTAGCAACATGCTTAATGCGAAAAAAAATGTATGTGCTGTTAAAGAGGGCACTTCTGTCGCTATCTCTTAATCCCTAGATGACGGCACAAACTGAGGGAGAATGAAAATGATGTGGTAGATGTTTTGTTAATGAAACGTCAGACTTTGGTTTCTAACGTGCTCAGAGAGAGGTTAATGCGGTTGTACCATTCAGAAAAAGAACACAAATCTAATTGAAGAGAGCGATAGCCGTTAGCGGAACTAATATCCTGGATATCTTCATGCCGGCATACAAAGAGAAAGAAGAATTACGAATGGAAAGAAACGATGAACAAATCGCAAAGTACGATTTAGAATAGGGAATGTCGCGGGAGTCAACGTTTCGACAAGTGGACTTGTCTTCGTCAGGGCGGCAACGCTGGGCAGTTGCCGCCCTGACGAAGACAAGTCCGCTTGTCGAAACGTTGGCTCCCGCGACATTCCCTCTTCTAAATCGTATTCCGCGATTTGTTCATCGATTCAAGCATCCATCTTCCCCTGAGCTTCTCTTCTAGTTTGAATGGAAAGAAAAGAAGAAAAAGATTTCATTATTATAAAGTAAAGAAATTCTCACCGCTGTACATAGCAATGAAGAGGTGCGAAGCATGCAGCTCCACTAACGTGAAATCTGGGGAGGTTCGAAGCATGCTGGGATGCACCGCTAATGGGCATTTTGCAATCCGTCCGCAAACGACGAAACCTTGCACGCGAAACAAATCGGGTTTTCAGAGGAAAAGGATCGTTTTGTGAACAGTCCGCTGCAGCAAAACACGCATTATTTGCTTGTTTGGCGGCTCCCTTTGTGTTTCTTTAGTACAGCGCGTCACAACACAACTGACCACACAAGACACACTTTGTATCGGCCGTGGTCGTACTGTGCCCAAGCAACGCGCTGGCAGGACGCCGCCACGCCGCAATCTGCCCTGCGATCAACGCGCTGAGACTACCGAAGCGCCAACTGCCGGTGTGCATTAGTACGACAATCTGCTTCGCTATATCGTTCCTAGATTACGGTACAACCGCTGCGAACCAAGAGTGCAGTGGACGGGAGGCGATGTTAATTTAAGAGTAATTTTGCTTGCTAAACGCCTTGAGATCCTGGATATCACAATCAGCAAAACTGAATTGGGGGATCGGGGGGGGGGGGGAGTGGATGGGATCTTGCGATATCGCCATATGAGAGCCTGTGAGGGTGTGAGCTGCGCAACCCGTTGGTGACAAAACATTGGCATGGCTACACACAGCGCAAACGTATGAATTAGGAAATCTATCTATCTATCTATCTATCTATCTATCTATCTATCTATCTATCTATCTATCTATCTATCTATCTATCTATCTATCTATCTATCTATCTATCTATCTATCTATCTATCTATCTATCTATCTATCTAATTTGGAGCACAAGAGCAGTGCAAGGCATTTCAGCTGGAAGCATTAGGCGGGAAATTGCGGACCTATTGTACAGCCGTAGAGGCGCTCCTGGCTCCGCAAAGGCACGTCTCAGCGAGGGAAACGTGTGCCTGTCCTTTCACACGTACAGTTTGCTCGCATAAATGGCATAAGATAAACTATGAATTCCTTACCGTTCTAATGTTCAAGTTTTCACCATTGTCCTTCAGCGTTTCTGAAGATGCGCTGCGCAGATGTAACGTGACACAGAACAACACAGCCAGAACAGATGAAGTTAACGTATGTGCCTCGTGCATTTCGCGATGAAATGCTTTGACGGTCCGCTCGTTTACGTAGGCTTCAGAGAGTGCGGATCGCCCAGTTTGTAGCATGAAAGCATGGAAACGGATGACACATCACAGCGGGCAGATGTGCTATTCCGGCGCATGTCATTGTGCTCTTTTAAAATAGATTTTGATTGGTTGGCTCTCACTTCCAGCATGGCAGTTCTAATCACACACACACACACACACACACACACACACACACACACACACACACACACACACACACACACACACACACACACACACACACACACACACACACACACACACACACACACACACACACACACACACGTGTTGCGCCCGTGTAAGGACAGCCCGGAATTCAATGCAATCTTTACAAAATGTGGTGCTTGTTATAGTTGATGGAGCTTAAAGAAAGTTATACAGATGGCAACAGATGGCAGCGCCATCTGTCGTGGCGGAATGTAATTACAATAAAAGAGTGAACTACCAAAAATATAGTGAGGTAGTTACGTATAATAGAAATGAGTATAGCTTCGATCTAAGGCAAACTAGGGGAACGCCATCTGACACGTTGAATCTTAAACACGGTAATAATGAAAACTGCAACATCAAGTAAGTTGAACCCGTCACCTTTGGCTTATCAAGAGCGAAGTTTGTTTATGGACTTTGACACAGATGGAGACGCGTTCTCACTGCCTAGCACCCTAATTTCACTGAGAGAAACATTAGTTGTTTTGTGGGATGTAACGCCCCAAAACCAGCTCTGATTATGAAAGGCGCCGTAGTGGAGGTCTCCGGAAATTTCGACCACCTGGGGTTCTGTAACCTGCACTGACATCGCACAGCACACGGGCCTCAGCATTTCGCCTCCATCAAAATGCAGCCCCCGCAGCCGGGATTCCATCCCGCGACCGTCGGATCAGCAGCCGAGTACCATAGCCACCAGATCACCGTGGCGGGGCGAGAAGAACATTAGGAAACGTGTAGTTTTATAGATTCAGTAGAGGTTTACGTGCCGATCTGTTGCCAATATTAACAGTGCTCCAAGAAATACCACGTCTTGTCACCAAAACCTTTCGGTAGAGAAATATCTATGGACTGTGACGTTGCAAGCATCTTGATTCTGGAACCATGCTGAGTACTAGCAGGTTTCAAAAGCTATGCCAGTTAGGAACGAACATGCGAAGTAGAGTCTTACATCTATCATGTTTGTTTTGAGTCGTGCTCATGAAAAAGGCGCGCGTCGCACACACATGGCATACGAAGAAGTGATGAGCGTTCTAGGCGTATTAAACAGCAGCAGCTTCTGTATATGACTCAGCTTCTAAAGAATGATAACGGCTGTGTAAGCGAATATGCAGGAAAGACAATAACACATATTTCGTGGGTTTTGTAGTAGCCTAGTCGCCTACACAGCAGCATGGCAGAGCACAAGGACAATAACATCATTGGGATGTCGCACGTGTTATAGTGACGTCTGCAGAATTAAACGTTTCTAATTCTAATGTGAAGAATTCGGGGCACGATCATAAATTACCCTTTCGCTTCTCATATGACATGCAAGAAGCCCTACGCAGCTGTAGCTATATGTCATGCGCTATCTCTGCAGAGCGGCGTATAATTACTTCGCCGTTATCGCGGCGGTAATTACCACTACATTGCTTTTTAAGGCTGGAGATATACTTGTTCCGTGGAAGTCAAGTGCCACAGCTTCACGTATGGTCTTGTTACGCATGTCAAGTACGTCATTTGCTACTTTCGATTGCCTGTACTTTCTCAGGTTGCACAACAGTGGAACCTTTTACGCTGCCTTCGCGCATCTATCTATCTATCTATCTATCTATCTATCTATCTATCTATCTATCTATCTATCTATCTATCTATCTATCTATCTATCTATCTATCTATCTATCTATCTATCTATCTAGTCCGACTACGTGTCGGTGTCCTCCTCGCCTCGTTCACCTAGTAGATATGACAAATTGGATAGCAGGGTATTAATGTACGACAAATATGAGTTAGCGACCTGTACTTCACTAACAGGTAGACGTTCTTGCGCCACAGGTGTGAATTTTATGCGGCCTATGCCAATGAAGGACCCATTAAATTAGACATTTAAAATGTTAGAACACACTTCAAAACAAGAAATGCATAGCGTTTTCCGTAATTGTGATTGAATTGTCGACGTAACAAGCACATTGACAGTCGAAGCCGTTGTAATCTCTGAGGGCAACCTCACAAACAGAATCGAAACCAGGCCACCGAGGTACCAAGCAAGAACGCTACCACTAGGCTACGGTGGTTCTTTTCTACGCGGAGTATATTGCAAAATAAGCCTATTACAGCTATTTTTTTATGATGGTGCTTCTGCAACGTCAAATACGCTTCTAGTGTATGTTGTCCGCTATCACAGCAGTTTAATAAACGATACGAATGCCCTCCGATCACTTGGTATGCTTTTTTCCAACTTTGATCGACCCGCAGGAATGCGACCCGCAGGAATACTTCAACGAACAACGCCTGTGATACGCACACCAGATCACTGTACCGTGCATTTCTGCTCCACAAAGCTGACGACCTACACTAATGTAAGTGCCGCCATCACGTCGTTCCATGAGATACCATTCAGTTGTCACTGTGCCAAGGGCGTTTCTGGTTAGAACCATGTTAAGCAAACACCCACTCATACACATGCTCTTCGTAACCCATGTCTGAAGGCCGGACACTTCGTCACACGCAAATGACTGCTTGGCTGACTGCTTCGCATGAGACCGATCGCAGCAATGCGTTGGATTGGCAGGACAGCATCACCCAAGTGAATGTTCGAAAAATGAACACACTTTCACAGTGCAAGAGCACCATCCGCTAGGATTTATAAGGAGGAAGAGGCCTGCTATATCTTTGTACTTTGCATCGCTGGCAAGGCCGACATGCCAGTGCCCAATTTCACAAATAAAAGATCATTCCAGGTGACACATCGTTCGCTTACGAGTTTCTGCATTGGTTTTATACGAGGATGGGAAAAGGAATGAACATGTTCGAATATTGTTCGCCTTAGCGTGAGCGGTACTAAAGGCCTTGGTGAGCCGTTCGACATGTCGCACGTGAGGGTTACGGTAGTGCCTGGTAGAGGGAGATTTTCGAACTGCAAACTCGTCTATGTACAGTCGCGAGCAAAAGTTTGGAGACCAATAGGTGCCACAAACAGCTATTTTTCTTTGCAGTCCGAGTAAGTTGGCTTAAATCAAGTGGTTCAGCCTAGGTGCACTTGTTCGACCAATGTAATGCAGTGGTGCGATTCCATGTTGTAGAGCTGTGCTACTCGGAATTTAAAGTTTCTTTTGGTGCCATGGTATCCAAACTTTTGCTCGTGACTGTACATATGCTCTGAAATTCATCCTCCAACTGTGCTGACGCAAACTGTTCGGCTGTCACCTGCGCACCTATGCATGCCATCTGTGTCACCTATGCATGTTTCATTGCCTTGACTCGGTTCAGTGCGTCTGCCGGGATATTCATCCCGCTTTTGACGTGCTCAACCTACTTTGAAAACTCAGCAAGGTAAGCCAACTGCCAGGTCTCTCTCAGAGAGTAGTCGGTTCCTCCAGAGTTTAATGCACAAGGTAGTGGCTTATGGTCGGTGAACAAGGTGAAACGACGTCCTTCGAGAAAATAGCGAAAGTGCTTCACGACGAGGTAGCATGCAAGAAGTTCGCGGCCAAAACACTGTAGAACGCGTGGGGTCCGGACAGTTTCTTCGAGAAAAATCCGAGGGGTTTCCAACAGCCGTTAATTAAATGCTAAAGAACTCCTCCAACTGTCACACCAGAAGCATCCACCATAGGACTGGTGGGGGCATTGTGCTTCGGATGCGTTAAGACTGTTACTTCAGCAAGTTTGACCGTTATGTCGGAGAAAGCTTGTTCTGCGGCGTCTGTCCAAACTGGTGCTGGTGCGGCTGATTTCGCGTGAGCCAGCAGGTATTCGAGCGGTTTAGCCATTGTGGCACACGAAGGAATGGAACGCCAGTAGAAGTTTACTAAACCGAGAAAATGTTGAAATTGTCAGATTGAGCTTGGGCGAGGGTAATTTACAATGGCTTGAATCTTGGAAGGAAGGGGCTCGATGCCATGATTGTTTACATATCCAAGACACTCCAGGGATGTCACACCGAATTGGCACTTCTCCGAATTATTCACCCAACCATGCTTTTTGAAATCGATTAAAAAGCAAACGAAGATGTTCGTGATGACTTAGCTTTGACGAGCTGTCTACTAAATGTCATCAATGTAAGCGAATACAAATGGTAACCCACGAACGACTACGTCAACAAATCGTTGAAATGTCTGCGCAGCGTTCTTGAGGCCAAATGGCATTCGCAGAAATTCAAACTGTCCAAAAGGAGCTGTGATGGTGGTTTTAGGAATACCTTCCGGAGCCATGGGAATCTGATGATATGGCTTAGTCAGATCACTCTTGGAAAATATTTTCGCTCCGTGAATACTGGCCGTAAAATCCTGAATGATCGGCAGGGAGTATCTGTCAGAAACTGTGGCAGCGATCAAAGCACGATAATTTCCACATGGACGCTAATCGCCGTTTTTCTTGGGTACCAGATGTAGAGGTGACGATTATATGGTACGACCATACGACCACACAATACTTGAAGGACTAGAAACACTAACGTCCACCATATGTTAGAATTCGTTTTTGGCTGTGGTTAATTTTCCTGGTGCGAGGCAACACGGTGATGCATGGCATCGTGGGCCTCAAGTGGTGATGTGATTTTCGGCGTTATGGCGTGCAGGTTTAGTCCAGTCAGGTGACATAGTATGAGATGGAAACTCGTCAAGTAATGCGGCGTAGGGCTCTGGAAAAGCGTGCCGCATCGTGAACGTGAATGACGCGATGGAGGAAGCCACGCCAGACACTTTTCATCCAGTAGTGGAATCTGGTATTTGTATCTTTGCAATGTCGACTAGGATGCCGTAGTGCGAAAGAAAATCGGCACCGAGCATTGCGTGGCTGACAGAACAGACTAGAAAAACCCACCTGAATGTTCTTCTAAAATTAATATTAAGCATGATGGACCTACTGTAGCAGGCGTCTATGTTGCTACTGTTCACAACTTGTAATTTCATGATTGGCCCACAGTCTCTGTCCATGCTACGGGCGGGTAGTACGCTCACCTCTGCTCCTGTGTAGACCGGAAACCGAAGTCCGCAGATAGAGTCCTGAACAAAAGCAGGCGACTGGGAGAAACGCGGTAGTCAGTTATCGCCGCTAGTGGTTATCGATGCCGTTTCCCGTCTAGCCACATGGTAGTGTGCAACGCGGCGCAGATTGCCCGAAACGTCGGTGATAACAGCAGGGCGGCGACGACTCTGAAAAATGGCTCGCTGGAGGCGGACGGCGGAAACGCACTGGCGAATTAGGTCGAAATCGGTTGAAGCGTTGTTCACGTCCAAAGTGTCTCATTGAGGCGTCGTCAGCCGTTGTCGTGAGGTTGCTCGCTGTGAGATCTGTGAGCCTCTGAATGTCAGCACGAAAGTCAGTGATGTCATTTTTCCTTGACGAAAATATATTCGGCGTTTACGACCGTCTGGCAGGCAACGTCGCTGAAAACGTAGTAGATGTGCAGGTCTCAGGGTTTGTATGTGGTACGCTTAGCTGAGATGGCGTTATTTCGTATACCTTGTCAGCGAGGGCGGCCAGAGTGGATGGATTCAGCTCCGACGCCGTTGGCAAAACCATCTGAACCATGAGTGGTAAACGCTGAATGAACAGTTTCTTTAGTAGCACGTCGTTCAAAGATAAAGCTCGAGCGCCAAGAAGGGCTTGCATCTGCCTGAGGACCTATGAATGACGGCAATCTTCAAGCTTGGTTGATGACAGGAGCATTTGCAACCGCCTTCGCTCTGAAATTGCTGTGCGCTCAGGATGGCCTTCTTAGACGTGTCATAGGGCGTCTGGCTTAGGGGCGCTGATAGGATCTTGCAAAACTCGAGGGCAAGATCATGAGGCAGAGCAGCAGGTAAGTAGCCTTACTTCGCTTGCTGTGAGGTAACATTAGATACCGGAAAGCGGGCCCCTATTTGCATAAACCATGTGTCTGGATGCTCAGGCCAGAACTGAGCCTGCCGCTCTGCGTAATGGCCTATCGACGGTAGCGTCGACTCGGTTGAGTCGGTGCTTGGTAGTGACCCGGTAGAAACTTCTGGAACGTTGTGTTCTGTGGTTCGTAGTCACCACTGTAGCGTAAGGCAGAAGAAAAGCGATGCTACTGCATTGGAACACAAAAACCAACTGCTTTATTTCGATGCCCAAGTTCTCGCGCTGCTCGCGCCTCCGCTGACTTCGTCATCGTCGCTGCCCGGCACGCCAGCACGCGGCAACTGCTAGGCCCGTGAGCAAGGACCAGAATACAATACATTTTCAGTGGAGCGAGGAAAGTTTTTTGTGTGCTGTTTCTCACAGACTTTGCTCTGCAAGGTGCCTACATTAACATTGTCACAAAGCCTAATCAGTTTTTCTCGTAGAGGACAGGCCACTTTCATGTCGCATTGGCTGCCAACTTTTTGTACGCACTGTGGCCTAATGAATGTGCGCAATCAACAGTATTTTCTCCCGTAAGTTTACGCCGCAGGTCTTTGTCTGAGAGCCCAATTCCTTGAAAAATTATTGTGCCACTTCTTCCAATTTATCAACGGTCTGTCCTGCTACCGAATCTACGTCTTTTCAGCTCAAAGCATTTAGCAATGCTATTGCGGCGTGAAGTTTTTCATGCGTTTTTGTGAGAGAATGGCTTGCTGATGGCCTTAAAACGTGTCGAAATAAATGTTCAAAGAGGCTTCTCTTTCAACACGACTTGTGCTGAAAGCAGGAATGCATACGGAGCACATTGTCTAAAGCTGCGAAACTTAACGAAACCGGCGCTTGGATTTTCCCGTGGAATGACCAATGGTTCTAAACACCCCTCTAAATTTTTTTCCATAACTGTCAAAGACGACTGAGTTGGAATATTATCATTTTTTTCGCTAGGATTAAGCAGTAAGAAAAAGAGCCAGGCCTGAGCGGAATCGCAGGACAGTGACAGCGTAAGCTGAAGGAGCGACCTTCCTAGAGGCCACTGTAAACGCTTGGGGAAACTAGTGCAAGTACAGGTGGTGGGTATACCCTGCGCCATAACTCTGCGGTTTGGGCTTCTCTATGCACAGTGGTCTGCTGTGCCCGACGTTGCCCTGCTGCAGCCGCGCTCGTAACTCTGCGATTCATTTCTTCAGCAGCGGTCCGCATCTTACGAGGAGGCGCCATCAGGTATATCGAAGAGCCAAGTCAGGTTGCTGTCGGGGCTGCGCACGTCGCGTGTCGCGTGACGCATGGAACGATACGACAAAACCGCTTCATGAGGCAGCGCTTCGTAAAAACACATTTCGAAGGCTATGCGGAGGAAATCAGCGCCAATAGATGGCAGAAGTTGTCCTGTTCTTCTCGAGGAGCGATATTGGTTACGGACACGGACGGCGGCGGCGGCGGTGGCGGACAACTACGGCGCCGTTGTTGGGATCTCATAACAGCCTACGCTGTAAAATAGTACACAATCAGACACTCCAACCAATAAGCCACCTGGGCGTTCTTCTTGAGACAAATTAGAACATATGTAAAAATGTCCCCCTGCAAGTCAGCCCCTTCAGCCTACGCTGATGGTTTCCTGTTGCCTGTGTGGAAGGCAGAGTGCTTTCGTAGTCTTGTCACAGTCTCGTCGAGTCACCCTTAATTCGATTACGGGTGCAGATAAGTACCTTGGCGGTGCTTCATAGATGCCGCTATCTGCATTACCTCTGAAGGAATTTTATATGGTTTATGTTGTGTATTGTTCTCACCTGATGCACAGAATTTCAATGCGGAGGATAGATTTCTTATCTATTATTTATCAGAGACATAACATAACATTCTGAAAACAGGTTTCGCTTCTTCTCTTTAGTTATCTTGTTGGCATATTCAACACACATTCTCGTTGCTCGATTATACTGCTGTATTGGCGCGCGGCACTCAGGAATATGTCTTCAGTGAGACGCCTTTTCCGCTGTCTTTGCATCGTTGCTTTCCTTGTCGTGGCACGATTTCTTGTATGGGTGGTATACGTGTGCTAATTCACAACTTTGCTCAAAATATTCCTTACAACTTTCTGTCGGACCTTCAGTAAGGTGAGGGCCTAGTATCAACATTAGACAGCCCGATGGCTCTGAAAGTAAAGAGGTTTTGTTTTAATTAATTCATACATTGTAGAATGACCACATGTTTTCAAAGTATGAACTTCTTCAAAATCTACGTGGCAGAATGTCAAAACGTTCACTTCGGTTAGACAGACTGGTTCGAAATGCGCTACATTTGGACTATGGCAAGGGGGCTGATACTGAGCTAGTGTACTAATCTCCATGTCCTTCGTTCCAAGTTTACCCCAGTAGAAGTAATGACCTATGTCCATCCAAATATTATACACCCAAAAAAAAAGTACCGAGAGCTTTACTACTGCACTATTTATTTAACTGCACTATTAGCTGTGCTGGTGGGCACCCGGCGGCCACTGCCGCCGGGCATCTACTGGTAGAATAGAGACAAGCGCGTTTCCGGCCTGGTGCTCGGCAGAAGGAAGGTACCATGTGCTTGGGAGGTCACCCACCTTGTGGGAAATGGGCGCCATGGGACCGCCCGACCTAACAATTATGTTCACACCTTTTACACGGCGTCGGTGGCGCAATGGTTGAGCGTCAAATTCAGATGCGGTAGGTACTGGGTTCAAATCCCAGTGTCGGCCAGACACCCACCGGCTTAAAAACGGGTTGAGGAGTACACACCTGGCGCACGGCTTACGTGTGCTTATCTCGAAAAGTGGCCCTATAAGGACGTGGCAGGTCCACTGGATACACCTTATCCACCACGGCCTTGGTGAAATAGTTGAGCGTCCGCCGCAGCTGTGGTAGGCAGGGAGACATCCGCCACTGCCGCCGGGTACCTACCGGTTAAATAGGGACAAGCGTGCTTCGGCCTGGTGCTCGGCAGTTGGAAGGTACTGTACGCTTGGGAGGTCACCCACCCTTGTGGAAAATGGGCGGCAGGGGACCACCTGATTTAAAAATAAGGTCACTCCATTTTTTTTAGTATTACCGAAGAAATGTCGAACTTTTCTCCCATTCATAAATAGGCTTTATGGGAGCTCACCCCTATAAGCATCTGGAAGACGTAGAACAGAATAATACTATAATATTGTGAGCATTGCAGTGTGAGCCCACGGGTTCACGCTAGTACAAGATGGAAACTAGGTGACTGTTTGTGTATGAGGAGAAATGGCGACGTCATGAACGTTGTTCAGAAGGGACCCTACTACGAGAAAATTTATGAACCTTTATTCGGTCCCATTAGCTGCCAGACGGACGCTCTGTTACAAAATGATTGAGTGAAGCAATGCTACTAACGTAAGTGCCCTTGAATGCGAGCTACACTACTGCTGAAGGACGCGACATCTTTTATCAAGTGACGAGAGGCTATCTAGGAAAGAGAAATTTGAAATGTTGGGCGCACTACCAGGTGAAACTTCAATGACAAAAAGGAAAAGTCGCCACACCTTCATTACTGCCTCGTCTGATACAAAAATGGAGGATTCCGTAAAGGTTATGGTTAAGTTTATGTAAAGCTGCCGCTTTTACTATTGGTGATTTTTTTGTCCGCTTTCCACTAAAACGACGACTTGTTGGAGTTGCCTCAGAAGATAATACTGTTAACAAGTCGGAATGTAAATATTATTGTTTTGTATAGCAGCCGAGAGAAGTAGTAAAAAGAATGCATTCTCCATAGTGAAACAGTCCGCGTTAAACTATCCGTCGAACCCCAACGCCTGCCTGCTCCACGCCTTCCGATATCTCGATGGTTGTCCTGCAGTCTATGCAATATAAACCTTTTCAAACTGGCTTAGCACTACGTGCAGCAGAATAAGTGATACAGCAGCTGATTTAGATTACATGAATTATTGCAGCTTCGAAACACAGCGCTTAATAAAGCACTACATCTGAATACGCAGCAGGCACTGGCGCCGAGAGCCAAGTGAGCTGCGCGATATTTTGGAAACCGTACCAGTTGGAGCCGTGTTATCCACCGCACCGACAGACACCACGTGACATCTGTGAGGGTCAGGATCGTCGTACTTAAGCACCATCAGTTCAGGAAAAGTACCTGTTGAAAAAAAATGGCATTCATGTTGGCGACCCAGTTGGTGACCCCTATAGCAGTGAAGATTTTGCGCATACCTAAAAAAGCTATATCTTCTTGTGTTTTAGGTAGCTTTGCATGATCTCAGAGGGGACACAGATTTCGCGCATAATAACTAAAAAGCTATAGACCTATTCCATGTTGGTAAACAGTGGTAGGCACCGGCGATATAACCGGTGCTTGTGTCGACGTTGCGGCGCGGAGGCCCCGCCCACCGTTTGCCGCGGCCCTGCACGGTCGCGCCACCGCCGCCGGCGAGGCGAGTGCGGAAGCTGCCTCCGAGCACGGGGCGTCGGAGCGCCGACGGCGTGTTTACAACAGTTTGCGAGGGGCAGTCGCGTGAGATGAAGTTGCGTTAGCTCTGTAGAAAGCATTCAATGAATGTAGAAAAGAATGTGCCGACGCCCAGCTATGACAAGATGTGAGAAACTGACTGAAAGGATAAGCACCTTGCCACATGATGCGAATGATCGCGAGCTATCATGTCGGCATCGCTTCATGCGTATGCTTTAATTCGGTAACTAGCGCAGGGATGAACCACTTGCAACAGCGAGACTTGTTTAAATGCGACTTGAAGATGCCTCAGCTAAAATACTGTTTCGGGCCTAATGCCTCTAACCCCTACAGGAAATCCTTGCGCAAAAACAAATGTAACGGAATAGGTACTCAAGCATATGCGATATTGGTGACGCTATAACCTATGTAAATACGGCTGTGATAACGCAAACACACAAAAAAAGCAATAACGTGCCAAGGACAAGGCTCTCAAATAACCGCCAGCAAGGCGCATAATCGCGGCTTGCGGCTCTGTCTATACGCTCAGTTCCGATCGTGACGGCGTGAAGTCCTGTAACGACGCGGCAAATTTCAAGCGTATAGTTCATTTGAGCAGCCTGACAATCGAAAGAAAAAATTTACAGCGCATCATAACCACTACAGCATTGCCAAAGACACTTCTCGTGTGTATGCTATCGCAGCCGCAAGCAATTTGCAAAAGCGCGCTGTAATCAGCCTTTCGCTCACGGCTACGTGAATTACGCTCTTACATATTTGTTTCATTTGAGTGAATAAAATTCATATGACGTATGTATAGCTTCCCCACTTCAATAATACACGGCGACCGCGATTACTTCTACGCGTCGAGCTAAGCTAACGTCGTGCGCGCTTTGCGGTAAGCGTCATCGCTCTGTGCCCGCACTTTGTTTATGCCAAGAAATTTGGTGTCGAGCATTACACTTGACAAACTTGTGAGAATGCTATTGCTCTCAAATGAAACAAGCCGCACTAACGCCAAATAATTACGCATATGCTTAGTCGTGACGAAAATGTTTGGCGCATAACCGATGCGCCAAACAGCCGGCATTACAGGTTCATCCCTTTCCTTAAGACAGACATAAGCAGGAAAACAATAAAAACCTATCGCACGTGTCTTGTACGTTGCTGAGCAACCAATCCACGGCGCAGGTCATCGGTGAACACATTTTTATTCATTTCACGGCGGTGAGCAGCGCCCGCACCAGCGAAAACGCAGCGGCTGCTACGGTAGGCGCGCCGGCGGATGCCTACCATGCGAAACCAAAACTCCAGACGACGGTGCCACCGCATCTTCGTGACGTAGGCCCGGTGGAATAGGTCTATATCTCCTTGTTTTTAGGTCGCTTTGCGTAATCTCAGAGTGCACCTAGAGTTTAAAGGCAACTCCAGTGATTTTTCAGTTTCCACTGATATCTGTGAGATCTTCAACAGATGTCCTCGGTTTTGCAATAATGCATGCCAGGCCGTGCGGTTGAATATGATTGCTTTCCTGAAAATGAACATTAAACACTTTTGCGGATTCCAATGCGGGCCGCCTTGTGCTTTTGACGTCCTTACTTACAACGCTCTGTACCCCAACAGACGGACCACCAAAAGCAAAACGGTGATATTTAGGCGCTCAGAGCATCGCTGTCAGGTTAGGAAGAGCTGACATAACTAGATACATAATCAGGTGACCTAACCACTGTCGTTTTTTTTTTTTGGCGCCGGCACCCTATTTCTGATGATGGGGAGGTTGTGACATGTTCGCATACGCTGTTCGAAGCTACTACTCGTTCGCTTTCGGCTTCAGCACGTCGTTTATTGGGTTATTTAAAATAGTTGGCGAGTTTCTGTGCAAAGTTAGCTACCCTGGCTGCTACAAGACTATCAGTAACATTGGAAAACAACCATATCAGAACATTGTGAGGCAACCGCCGGAGTTCACCTTTGATATCGCTTATGCATTCACGAAGCGAAAAAAATTGGCAGATCCCACGTGCAGTGGGAATCAAGGAAATGCGAAGCACGCATCAGGAACGTAAAATGGATTTGCATTGTTGTCTCGCTATACCGAGTTTCGTGCATATGAAGTTAACGAAACAGCCGGCCCCCTATGTGTGGGCCAACACTGATCGATAAAACAAGTGAGGAATTTGAAAAGAAACGGCTAAAAGCTCTCCCAACATATTTCTTATGCGCACTCCTTACGAATTTAGTTTTCATGGATGTCACTTTAACACTCCTACCAATTACATGAAACGATTGTGAAGGCATTCTTGCTGCTCTGTTTTTTATTTACGTGACAAATTTCCTTAAAACATTTTTTTCCTTGTTTTCAAACTTGAAGGCAAGGGAATTTCAGATCTTTTTCATGCAGCTAATCAAGTGGTGCGTTCACAAGAAAAATCAGGCGGTCAGCTTTTCTAGTACACTATAAAATGAGACGAAATATCACTAAAACAGTTATCGCAAGGGTCGACTTCGGCCCATTTTCTTATTGTACTGACAATTTCGTTATTATCATAATGTGGTGTAATGGTTTGCGGTATGCTGCCTATACTACAGTAATAAACTCATTTGTCCAGTGGATGAACATAAAGTAGATCTTCCTTTACATCGCAATTATGTGCGTTCAACCGATGGTTAATCTCACTAAAGCTAAATTAATTGACATTACGCCACAGAAGCGCTTCTTAGGTCCTTCCCCTTTTTGTATATCACAGCGCTCAATCCAGGCGTTGTCTAGAGGTGATCTTCAAATTTCATACCTACATACTTAAATGTAAAGGAAATTATGTATGTCGCAATTTAAGCGTTATAACCAAAGGTCGTTTGTTTTGTTTTTGCACCGTCCTCTTGTCATTGAATTATGGATTTGTACAATTCAAGCACAGAATAGTAACTTGGGGCCGCACATGAGGTACTAATGGTGCGCCAGTGCGACATACCAAGGAAAGAGCAATAACCAAATATATTTGGCCTTACGTTTCGCAAAGGTTTAGCAATACATTGCAGTCATGTGTTTTCTTGGTGCAGCGCCTAATATGTTGAAGTACATTCTTGGTAGCCGCTTCATTTAGGAAGGTCAACATACGGTTACGCATGCCTATAATTCCCCTTTCTTCACAACGCAGCACTAACCGCACCAACATGCGGCCTTAAAAGTTTCGTTTGCCCCAATGTGGGCACTAAATACGCCATTCAGAATTCTCGCTACAGCGCCTTTTAACTATGGGACTCTGTTTTATTTCAGTTAAAAGTAATGACCTGCGCTCACCTATAAATTAATTGAGGCAGCTTCTACGACCTAATTCGCTTATGCATAACAATCTCTGCCCAGTGCGCTTAACGTTTGCAGTTTTTGATAAATCCTTGAGTTGATTATAACACGTTTATTCTGTGGGTATAACAATGTGCGTTCATGCGCGTTCCTTACGCCATCTGCCGTTTTTCTTGTTGTCGTATTAAATTGTTTTACGTTTCTCTGTATGTTCACTATTTGCAAGAGGTCCTAATTCAGTCTCAGAATTCGGAATATCCTCGCTTACTTTGTTACTTCGTAATAAAAATAAACCAATAAACCTCTATTTCGACTGTGAAGAGAAACGTTAATGCGCTGCTGACAACAATGATGATGAAGTGTGCCCGAGGCTTTTGTTATAAGCGGGTCGCTTGAAGGCGCGCACTTGTTAATAGATTCACATTCCGTGCCACTCGATACAACACAGTTGTTCGGCCGATGAAAGACCGGCATTGTTTTAGCTGTTGCTGGTGATAATGACAAAGCGGTTTCTGATGCTTTGGCAGCTTTAGTATTCCGGCAAGTTATGCAGTGGACTTAGCATTATAAAAGCTGCGCACCTGTGCCAGCACTGTACTCGCCCGCATCAAGTGTCGAGAGTGGGTCTACACTGCCAGCAGGCTTTTCTTTTCATTTTACTCATTTTAACTGGTACAATAGTCACTGCATCAGACTAAAATGGGCAAATAATGTCACTTTTGCTATCTTTGGCATCTAGATTTGTTCGCTGGATTCATTAGGTTTTCTCTCATAAGGAAACCACTCCTCGATATCCTAATGTTTCTAACAGTGCAGCACAAGACAGGGAAATTAAGGAAGAGAAAAAAGAACACCACGCCGTTTCTTGCATTTCCCCCCTATTTCTGTATCTTGCAACTGACGCTGCTACGAACATCAAGCTCAACGGAAGCCAACTGTCCCGGCATGCCGCCGTGTTGTATTCTTCGGTACGTTCTTTTTGACTCGTTGCAACTGATATGTATTTGGAATAAAAGTAAGCGCGTGATGGGGCAAGCTGTGCACCACAGAGAAGTGGCAAACACAACCCCGTGTGCCTGCCGGCTTTTTAGTGCCACGAACTCCAAGACCGCTGCATACACGTTCTATAAACAGGACCTTCGTATTTCATGGTGCTGTTCGCAGTATTATTCACTGCGAGCCCGTTCTAGCATCAGCGTTTCAACAATTGGTTTAAATCATGTAAATACCACGAGGAGCCCCCACGAATAGTATTTGTGCTTAAAATCTCTGCATAGTGTTCCAGCGTCAAGGTATTTGTCCTTAAAATTGCCAGCTTTGTTGTGGAGATTTCTCATGGAATAATCTTGTGGAATAATCAATTTCTTGTGGAATAAAATAGGTTATCTGGCCTAGTCGCTGTTGAACACCGCCTCCGTTTTCGTGATCGGAGGTGGCTTTGCTACGCGGCTTGGAGATGAACGCGCTTTTACACGACGAACGCACAGAAGTTAAGTTATGTGGGCGCCATTTTCCGATATTTTAAACCTGTTCAGGCTTCTATAGCTCAGCTAGATTGAATGGTGGGAACAGTTTTTAAATTGCTCTTCAAATATGGCGCACAGAAGCTCATGAAGCTATTAAAATCCCTACGCAAGAATATCTAGATGGCTAAGTTCGTATAAACTACATCTGCTAAAGAGTAGTATAAAAGAAAATCTGTTTTGCGTATTTATACAGCGCCTTATGAATGGTCTCCTGCCAATAAAGTTGAAGACGGGAAATGTTTCGCAAAAACCGACATTGTTGCGAAAATTGCCACATCCCCCACTTTCATATAATGAAGCTACTGAAAAATATTACTGCTTTGCAGATTTGCAGGCACATAGCAGTAGTGTGGCACGAACAATTTTTTATATTGAGTAAAATTTTGGGAAAGTCCTCTGTTACAAAACACGGTCACTTGAATTTAAGCGGACCTACACGCAAGGGTAAGTCGTGAGCAGAGTGCTTGTTTTTCCACATTTCGAAAAAGTTTGACCCGGTTCGCCACTGTCGCAAAAAATCGCAAATGACACATGTCGTTTCTTCTTTTGTGAGATAACTAACCTGCTCCTCCCTAAATGACGAGGTGTCCCTTACGAAAATGCCATATATGGACTGGTATGAAAAAATCCATATACGGTTATATTAAAAATTCGGCAGATATGGCCATATATGGCATATACGGCCCTTATATGGCCATATCTGCCCATTTTTGAATATATCCGTATACGGGCCCGTATATGGCCATATCTTCCCAATTTTTAATATATCCATATATGGCGCCTTATATAGCCATATCTGCCCAATTTTTGATATATCCATATATGACGCCTTATATGGTTATAACTGCCCAATTTTTAATATATCCGTATATGGGCCCTTAAATGGCCATATATGCGCAATTTGTAATATATCCATATATGGCGCCTTATATGGCCATATCTGCTTGACACTGTAGGCCATGTGTGAGAGCTGAATACATATATAAACAAAAACAGAACACAAATGGAAGATGGACCTTTCACGTGTGTATTTTATTTTCCAACTATTTTTTTCATTCTTCGGAGTTGTCTTTTGTCTTTTTGATTCTCAAGTCGCTGAGCTTTGCGCCCAGGGATAATATTAAAATTAAGTTTTCCACTGCACTCGAACTGGCACCTCGTGGAAAAGTGTTTTGTGCGAGCTGTAAATGGCAAAACACAAATGGAGCATGAAAGTAATGCTTACATTATCAGGGCCGATAAATAGCTACAAAATATGTGCAGCTGATGACGCAATGACACAATATTTTATATGTATACATGCATGCATTCACTTAGGCGCCAAGAACAATAATCATAAAACATCGGAACACGCCCGTATCGTTAAACCATCCTGCATGACCATGCATGACTACGCAATGTGCTGGTCGATATGCAAAGCACCTTACAAGCAGTTGCTCAATTATTATTTCAGTTTACTTCCTTGCACTTTGAGGCGAAGGGAACGGAGATGCTTGTCCCTGTTTTGCCAAAACAAATCATGGCAATTAAGCTACAGCTGTCACGTAGGAAAAAAAAAACACTTTTTCTCAACGACGTGATTAGCTTGTTAATCAGGTGAGGTCGGTTCTCCGAAATGGTATTCAGTATATGCACATAAAGCACCGTCATGGATAGCTGAACCAGCAAACATGTTTATACATTATTGCAATATTGCAACTGACCTTGATCAGTTGCTTTATTGCAATAATGTATAAACATGAGTGTATTGTAACCTCTCCGAAATAGCGTGTGGAGTGCTCTGTTTGGTAATGAATAAAATAAATGCAGATAATATCTAAAATGCGGCCACGCCATTTTTATGCTCAATATGGCACTTTCAGTTGCTCTGAAGCAGCATGCGCTTCCAGCCTCACGGCTTCATGGCAAACCCACCAGCAGCTGTCTCAACAGCCGCACTGGTGCCAGATTCCGCGAATACGCTACAATAACGAGAATTTCAGTAGTGAAAAGGCGGGGGAAGAGCACCCGTAAAACGAACTGAATTTCAGCAGCAACTTTTCTAAGGCACTGTTAAGAAAAAATCAGAAAATGATAGCGTGTGACCTTCGATCTCGCCACAAGAAGAAAATACTGCATTTGGCAACTTTTTACAACGCCGCTAAAGGGTCGGAAGCAGAAGCAATGGCTAAGACGCAACTAAAAATATAGAAAAGAAACACGCTAGCTTTGTGACATTAGCCATTTATCCGATATCCGATGGCGAAAACAAAGCGCTTAATAGCTATAAAATTATCCAATTCACGTGCTTCTGAACGGACACACCGTATTAGAATTTTAGTAACAAGCATCAAAGCTTACCTTGTAGCAATCAGCCTGGCATGAAAGAAGCCTTTGTACTGCCACCAAACTTCACTTGTGGCCCCACTTCGTTAGGAATGTGCTCTTCCGTCACTCCCGACGCAGGTCATTTTAGAACATCGAAGGTTGTCCAGTTATTTGCGACACGATTGAAACATGCCACTCACTGCACTCAGTACCACAGCACCACCTTTTTCGGAAAGCACAGCCATGCAGCCCACACACAACAAAACCTTCGTGGAGAAAATGGCTCCAGTTGTGACGGCTACGCAAATGTAGTCCGTAAGAAAAATAAAGAGAGAGGTGTATCCTTCCGAGAGGAAACGGCAAACATAAAGCAGAAACTCGCATATTTCGATTGTTTCCCCGAAAATACGAGCGCGTTTTGTCAAAATGATGAGAAATGTGTTATGATTTAAGGCTGCCAGTCAGACGTGTGTATTTTTTAGCTTACCACAAGCAATGGACTACTTTTTGGACGCGAAAGTACACAGAGTAAACACGAGAGCTAGCTTTGGCAGCGCTTCACCTGATGCATGAAATCTGTTCCACGTGCACGTGGAAAAAGCGAGGGGCCGTCTCCAAAGGTCCTGCGCACTGTTCCGAGAAAAAAAAGCGTGGCTCTTTGCGGAAGAAAAGAAACGGAGGGCGGGGGGGTGGGGGGGTGGAGAGAGGGGGGCTCTTTTTTGTCATTTATTTTTTGGCTCGTCTGTGGCATTCTTTTGAGCAATGGTGGGTCAGCTGTAGAAAGAGTAGAAGCGATAGCCCTCTTTCGCGCCGCACTCGGACAAAACGAAGTAAGGAAAATAAAATTAAATGTAAAGAACATTGCTGACACATTCCAGCAATCATTCGTTTAGCTATAACTTACAGTGAACATGCAATCTAGGCGCTTATTGTGGTAAAGCTGGCACAAGTTTTGCATTAATGCACCACTATAATGCGCACGTATATACAATTCAGAATTCAGAATTCAGAATTATTTTATTTGACGTCAAGGAAGAAGAAAAATACATGGTAAGTATATACAGAAGGAGGTCCCGTAGTTACAAACTGAAATGGGACCTCCTGTGCGTGGTAACATGGTGAAGAATGCAAAATGGCAATACATGGACTTAATAATTGTGATAGTTAATGTGATACAAGCGAGAAACTAACCTGAAAACAACGTTATCAAGAAGCATGGAACAAGTGAAGGAATGTGCCTTAGTCAATCAAAGTAACACGGATGGGTGGGAGACAAAATGGGATAAACAGTACAGCAGTATGCGAGATAATAAAACTCAAATATACAAAGTACAATAGGCAAATAAGGTAGATCATTGAAAAGGGATTCAAAGACACGAGAGGACAGTAAGATAAGGAAAAAAGTAACGAAAAAAAGAGAAATAAAGCAACACCTAGCGCAAAAAAACTGCAACATCGACGAAACAGTAATAGTTCAGCATGACACATCGTTCTTATGCAGATAGTAATTAGCTCGCGCTGTAGGTAAATCGCGTATTAATTGAAATTACGATACCATGAGAAAGCAGAACTCACCACCAACCCTCCCTTACACTCTTTTACCATTTACCCTTAGTGTTTACTTTTTGCATTCATTTCTTTTGTAATTACTAATTGCTGGATGGGACGAGATATGTGCTTCCATCGATTATTTGTGTGTATATAAATAACATTACTGGGTATTATATATATATATATATATATATATATATAGTTCGGAAAGAAGATTTCCCTGAGCCCGAATAAATATTTTCAAAGAAAAAAGAGATTCACACGATTAACAAAAACAATACAAGTTTACTGACGTTGCGGCCGGGACCGGCCGCAACGTCAGTAAACTTGTATTGTTTTTGTTAATCGTGCGAATCTCTCTCTCTCTCTCTCTCTCTATATATATATATATATATACATATATACATATATATATATATATATTGTGAGGAACTGCCCCTTAATTGGATGTCGACACATAAATAATATAATGCACCTATGTATATGACTGTTAACTTGCATTATGTGACTTTTGATGAATACTCTTTATATCGAGTATATAAAGTCATATACGGGCCACGGACGCCGTATATGGAAGTATGCTGCTACCGTATATGTCATATAAGGCGCAATATAAAGCCATATACGACAGTATATAGCTGCCTTATATGACATATAAAACGCCATATACGTTTATATCTGGCTGTATATGACCTTATATTGACCCTTATGTGGCAGTATTTAGCCTGATATGAGCACTTATATGTCCATATCTGGTCATATATAAAACATATCTGGCCCATATGTGATATTTCCGTAAGATTTCCATTGAAGTATTGACAGTGCATCACCGTCAAAGCAGGGGTCTATCGCAGTTGCTACCGCGCCCAGGCCGAATAAGCCTGCCGCGTATGTTTTGGCTAAATGCATAAATTGGGAACACATCAGGGCATTATTTTTGTACGAAGACCACCTTTGTAGACAAATATGAGCTTTTCATATTTTATTTTGCTGTGTGGCTGATTAAACGCAAGTCATTTGTAATAGGGTCGCAGGGCTGACTGAGTAGTTCATCATATTGTAATATACTGATTTTTTGGCTAGCTACTACTGATTTAAATGGAATAGTACTGGCACGTATTTTTTAAATACTAGTACTTACCGTTTCCATCGGAATACAACACAGACTTCGGTGGGTCAGTGTCATTGACGAATTGTCCATAATATTCTGTCGTCTCCCTTAAAAAGAAGAGATTCAAGCGTTAGGCACCAATGACTTCGCTGGAACCTTATTATAAGCACAGACGAATGTCGGCCAGAAAAATTGGTATAATTACAACAGATGGAATGAGAAAGATAAACGACATAGCATGTATACCTGAAATTGTGAGACTAGACTAATATTATTACTGCATTTGCTTGATATAAAGCGGTACCAGTGATGCAAATTGCATGAAATTATTTAAACGAACGGATTAAGCAGTGATCATATAGGAACAGAGATTTGTTGACATCTTTCAATGCGGTGCTCACGCTGGGTGCGAAATTGAACTTCCGACCAGCCATGAAGCAGATGGAGGCTTTGGAGGCAGTATCCGAGCAAACATGACATCGCAGGCATGAAAAATCACACGGAAGAAAACCTGCGCATGCCTTCACGTGGCATTAGCTTCTAGATACATGCTATAGCCTTGCCTAAAGTGCTAATGAGGCGAGTGGCCGCATGTACACTTTATCATTGAACATATTCAGGCAAGCAGTGCAAACTCTTGTCCATCTTCAGGTGTTCGGAGCGGATCGTCGAATGTCTTGTTACTTGTCTCCTTGTACTGCAAGCGGCACTCCAAAAAGGGCACTACAGAACCAGTGAATACGTCTCGGTTAGGCATAGCAGAACTGATAAGAACGAAGTAAAATCTGCGCTGGTTCTGCCTACGCAGGCGCGGAGTTGCCGTCGTCATCGCGATAACGGTAGATTATTGCTGACATCGTGCGCTAGTCATCGATGTGTAGATGTGCATCTACAGCAGAACGTTACGTCATCGTGATTCCATTGTCCTAGTAGCTCTCTTTAAACCGAAATCTCCCCGACGACATGTCTCGAAATGCCACTCATTGGCGTCGAACGGCCTTGCCTCTTCGTTGCTCAGGTGTGTGGCGTCACACCTCCTGATCCACTGCGCTTGCTGTGGGCTCGCCTAGGAGGTACCACATGTAAGCGATGGTTTAACGGCTGAGCTGTGACAGTGCCCTGGAAAGTGACAGTGATGGTGATGTGTCCCTCAACTCTCTCCTCTACTTTTCCTCCTTCATTCCCTTTCCCCTTCCCCAGTACACGGTAGCCAACCGGAGATCTCCTCCGGTTAGCCTCCCTGTCTTTCCTTCCCCTTTCTCTCTCTCTCTCTCTGAGTTGAACGCGCTTGGTAGGTCGGTCTTGCCATGGATGCCACGTCGACTGGGCTATCTGTGCATGCACTTGCTGTGCTGGCCTCTCGGTGATTCATCCATTGCTGATAGTGGTTGATGCCTCGGTGCACCGCTCTCTCGACTACGGCGGCCCGTCCGCTCACGCCTTCTCATCTGTGGGCGCCCGACAGCGCAAGCAACAGGGTCCATCCGCTTACACAATATATATAGCTAGACGGCGGGCTGCGCAATCTCACGCAAAGGAAATGTCCCTCACTGAAATACGGGAGCCAAAAACGGCATGATTAGCACGTTACAGGGAAGTGAATCACACGTTTTTCTAACTCTGGCTGGGTTTAGGAGATTTAAACTTGACTGTTTCACGACTAGCTGTAGCACTTGGCTTTGACTTGCTCTGTCTTCTAGGTAATGTTCTATTGGGCTTGGAAGCACAGGTCCGTAGACGTGAGAACTATGCTGCTGTTAGACAGTCAAGCATATCAACACCGAATTTTCATGCAATTATCAAGAATATACGTGGCAAAGTGTAGCCTACGTATATAGTGAAGTTGATTTGAAGATGAACAGCGTAGAATTTAAGTTCTTTAAGTTGAAACTCTTGAAATGGTGAACCGGTGCCTAGCGAAGCAAGCAAATGACACTACCCAACCATAGCGGTGAAACACTTGGGCTTTCATACAGGCTCTGTGACTTGTATGAAGGCATGGGGATTATGAAACTCGTGGGCTTTCTTGAAGCTTTATGACTTATGCTCACGCAAACTTTGTAACATACTAGCACATACGGTACGTGCATGCAGCATTAGTAGTATGTAACATTCGCGAAGCTCTCCTATGTCCAAGCGCGGCCTGCGCCGAATGATAAGATGGGTATTGCACTGTGAAAAAGGCGGGGAGCATAGAAGCAACCAAGACTGCTTCTCATTTGTCAATGCCCCTGCACCCATCCCTCCATCCCTTGACATATCATTCCGGTTCGGAAAGGAGGAAAAAAGCACGGATAACACAAATAAAATCCCAATTGCTCGTTAGCGCCAATTTATGATTGGGACGCACCACGCGGAAGAAATCCCATCAAGTGCTACCTCATAGCCCGGTGAGCCAAGACGTCAGAATATCTTGTGCGGTCCAAAGTATAGACGTTTGAGTTTCTCGCTCAGTCCTGGTCGTTGTGTTGGCTTCCAGATCCAAACATGGGTCTCAGGGATGGCATTCCACGTGGAGTCGCCGAAGATTGTTCTGACGTTTTTCGACCCTCTGCTGGTTCGTGATGCGCAGCTGGGCGAGCTGGCTGGCTTCGGCGTGTTGCAGGTATGTGGCGACGTTGAGTGAAGTTTGGCAGCATGGCGTAAAGCACGGTTGACGGCCCTCCTCCGTAGACCCGTTTTAACGGCGACACCTGCGTTGTTCCACGGGGGTGCGTTGTTCCACGGGGGTGTTGTAAGTGCGGGTCAGATGTGGAAGGGTGGCGTCCCGCGTTTTGTGTTCCACGTGGACGTATATGGTCAGCATGTCGGCTGTATTCGTATTCAGATGCTTGGAAAGGCCATTCATCTGTTGGTGTTAGGCGGTTGTGTTAGTGTTAGTGGCTTGAGTTTGTGCCGCTGTGTCGCAAAGTGGCTTGAGTTATGTCTGTAGTAAAGGCGATTCCTACGTCGCTGGCGAGGACCTTTCGGGCGCCGTAACACAGGACGATGTCCTGAAGGAACAACTGTGGTACCTCGACGGCCCTGTCTTTGGCCAGGGCTCTTGTTTTGGCATACGGGTGAGGTAGTCCGTAGCTGAACGCCGGACATCGATGTCGGGAACAGGCCTAGTAAGTCCTTCCCGATATAGTGGTGCGGTAGTTGGATTACGTGTAGAGATTGGATCCCGGCTGCACCGCTGCATTTCGACGGAGGCGAAATGTTGAGGCCCGTGTACTTCGCGATGTCGATGCACGTTAAAGAACCCCAGTTGGTCAAAATTTCCGAGGCCTTCCACTACGGCATCTCTTAAGGCGCGTGCACACTGGCGGAAAAACGCACGCTGCGCGCCGCGGGAGGCAAAACGTGAGCCTCCGAGGATGCCGCGCGGCAGGGATTCTCTTGCCGCGAGGCGATCGGTCTGGGCACGATTTTACGCGGCGCGCCGCGTGCCGCCGGGGAGGAGACCAATCAGAGCGTCCCGTCCGTGACGTACGCGCTCCATCCCGGAGTCATGCGGACCCGCCCGGAAGCTCGTTTCGTACCAGTACGGTGGCTTGCTTGCTCTCGCGCCCGTTCGTTCGGAGGAGGCGGGATTTCGCGGCGCTGCCGCCGCAGTTCGCCGCGAGCAGTGTGGCCGTGTCGCCGCCGAAGCATTTGGCCGTGTCGCCGTGTCGAAGCATTGGCCGTGTCGCCGCGCGCATTTTTCCGCCAGTGTGCACGGGCCTTTATAATGATATCGTGGTTTTGGGGCGTGAAACCCCAGAAATCGATTAAACTGATTGGCTCTAGGCGTTCGGCGGGCCTAGTCGGCAGTGTCTTGCGCCGCTGAGAGCCTCAGCATATCCTTACTTAATAGCGACATTGGTTGTGAGACATGGTCAGTAGAGCTTTTCTTGTATCCTTGGGATCCTGCGGGAAAAAACCGACCTGTCCAGCTGTCGGGTCGTAATAAAAAGTTTGCAGCACCTCCCGACGTACCACCGAAGGCCAAACAAGTATTCTCGGAGTGGCGAGAAGATCTTTAGGAGAATGTCATAAATTGGGGACTTCAAGAATGTCACCTTCCTGGTCGTTCTGCGGCGGCTGGTGGACGGGGGAGTGAGAGAGTTCTTGACGACTACGAGATGCAGTCTTTTTATTTATTTCTTAAATGTACTTTTAGGGCCAGATGGAACTAGAGAGGGGAGTGAGAAAAAAGTGCGATAACTTTTTAGGAACAGGAAAGCAAGGCGAACATCACACAACGAAGAGTAACAACAGGTAAGAAGGCATCCTGAATAGCTATCTTCAACGCCTCGTCCTCGGTCAGGTTAGCAATTGAGGCGGTAAGGTAAGGCTATTCGATCCTTGTTCTGAGACAAAGGAATTATCAGGCAATTTTGTGTGGTGACTTAAAGCAACAATCGGCCCTTACACGTCTAATGAGCCAATGAAAGAGGGCGTGCATAGAATCGTTGTTACAGCGATAAATTTTGTGGTAGACATTAAGGATAGATGGCTTTTGGCGCATCCAAATGAGCAGCAAATAAATAATAATTGCTTGGGTTTTACCTGAGAAGGCCAGAATAGGGTTACAACACACGCTGTAATGGAGGCTTTCGCAAAATTTAGCACCTAGGATTCTTTAACATACCATGAAAACGCACAGTGGAGTGGCCTCGTCCTCGCCGATCTTCAAAATACGACCGGGCCGGCCGGGATAGAGCGGCATCGTGCAGGTCAGCATTCTAAAGATCCGGCAAATTCAATGTTTCTTCTAGAGATGTAGCACTGTAGAGATGTAGAGATGGAGCGCCCGTCCTGTGTGTGTAACTGTACTGTCTACGTCTAACAAGTAGCGCTGAACATTTGAAGCAACATGTAGCACTGGAATTGCGCGAATAATTTGAAAAGGTGAAATGTGCTGCATGACTGTGAATGGCTTCAAATTTTTTATTAATAATGGCCTCAGTGGAATCCCATGAAGCGCATGCGTACTTTTATTTAGGACAACCTAATGATTCGTACAGTAGTAACGTCAGGAATGATGGTGCATCAGAAAAGTTCAGACGTGGATAAACGGGCATGCCACTCCCGTTGTTAACTGCGTATTTGAGACGCGTAATCCGCGAATGAACGAAAAAACAAACTTGAACGAGAATGTATTTACATTTGCGAATTTAATATTACTGAAGCAACTAAGCGGGCAATGAGTGATAAAATGGCTAGAGGCCCCATTCTTTAAAATTTCGTTGTATTACTTATCATGAGCCATCTGCAGTGCCATTGAAATAGACGACATGCTTGCAAACTGTTACTAGTACAGTCTGTAACATTCGCGAAGCTCACGAAAGTCGGAGCGTGGCCTACGCCGAATGAGAACAGGTGTACCACAATGCTTAAAAAGGTGGTCCCAATGAAGCAAACAAAAGAAGCACGCGTGTCAGCTTACTTAAGGGCGCATTCATGTCATATCCAAACCGAAAGGAGAGGACTGATAGACATGCGCTTCCATTTATCTCGGTGAAGGGGCGCTACGCTCTTCGGTCTAGAATGTTGTGTCCGTTCCTCGGTCTCGGACTGCTGACTCTCTGAAATCGACTGCAGGATTTGCCAGTCTCGGAACTGGGCTTAAGAAGCCAGCTAGCCGCCCTCGACCATGCCCGGCGAGCCTCTAACGCCAGTGGGGCTCTGGGATAGGGGGTCCACCCATATGTACCATAAGGTTTTTTTTTCTTTGAGCCAATGAAGTTGTTTCTGTGTCTCTCTATGCGTTTGGGTCATCCATTCCTTAAGTCTGGAAAAGCGCCTGCGCTGCTGCCGAGCATATCCCTTTGATGTACTTGCGCGAGTGCATGAAGACGCCACTATTTTCGCGTGTTTTTTCGTGTATTTCTGTAATTGCAAATCTGCAGTGCTTAAAAACATTCTCGAGCCAGCCTCACATAACCGAAACAGAGCCACATAAAAGTGATTCATAATGCTAATTGTAATATACGAATGAACATCAGAAGCTCAATACTGACGTTCACCTGCTCCCACTTATATGCGAAATTATTATATTGCACCTCGACTACCTTCGCCATTGAGGTTAGAAATGGTAAAGTACTTACCATCCCGATTTAGTGAGCATTGCTTTTGTAAAATTGTACTCCGTTTCGGAGATGCCTTGTTTCGTAATGCTGATGCAAGTTTCTTTGTCGTAAGTGCCCATAACAAGCCTGCCAGAGCCATCGTCTACAGCAAGGCTTATGGAATTGGGGAACGTCTGTTGGTATGCCCAGAGTGTGTCGGATGTATTTAGTACCTGAAAGTGATGAAGGGGAAGAGCACATGTTCTTGACACCATGCGCGGGTCTGCTAAACATTTCGGTAGAGTCAGGGGATCCACGGCAGTAGGCAAAGAACAACCGTCAACTCCTTCTGCCTTCAGGCTGTGTCAAATCAAATCAAACTTTATTTCATCTCAGCAAGGAGAAAGGGGGTTTCGGGAAAAAGCTGCCTTACTGCAGCTTGACTAAGCCCAGCCCCCTGTGTTACCGTTCGACAGTGTGCAGCACTGACTATAGGAGGATAACATGTTAATACAAGTCAAAGCACTTTGCATAAGTATGGAAATAAGGGAAAGAGTAATACACTAGCATAGGCGTACATGTAATGAGATTTAGACATTAAATGTGGCAATGAACAATCCCAAATAAATAAGAGAAAGCAACGCAATGATCACATCAGACTCAAATTCTAAGTAAACAGGTAATAAACGCATATGTGCATTTATATATATATATATACACACACACATACACATACTCATGCTCCGCTGGAATTACACAGTGGGATCTAGCGAAATGAAATGAGTGATAAAGGAGCGAGGAGACATGCTATCCGGGTGTAATCCGTGTGTAGTTAAGGTGTTCAAAAGTTCAGCAATACGATAGGATACTGATTGCTGCCCATAGTTAGTACGACAAAAACGTGCTACCCAAAGATCTGCATGTCTTGTGCTATGTAGAATTTCGCGAAGATGCAGGTTAAACAAATTCATATAACCAGGCACGTAGCCAGGATTTTTTTTCGGGGTGGGCCCAAAAGCTTCATCATCATCATCATCATCATCATAATTTATTCACTCTTAAAGGCCCTTCTCAGGGTATTACATAAAGGGGGGACAAAAGCATCAATAACAGCATGGTCATTATTATACAATGCTTCAAAAAACTTGCTCGGGAATATAGAAGGCGCTTAATGATAAGACGAGAAAGAGAACAGAGTGGAATGCAGCCCCAGAAGCGAGTTCATCCAAGATGGAAAGCAAGCTTTTTGACTCTCTAGTAAAGCTAGTGCGTGTGCACGAGAAAGAATACCTTGTAACCAAGTAATCTGGACGAAGAAGGGCCATACAGAGCCAGTGACGGAACGAGGGCGAGAAAAAGAAAAAAAAAAAGCAATGCGAAGGAATCAGGCGCTCACTTTCGGATGTTCAGGAAATAAAAAAAAATATTCGTTGGACGCTTTCTCTACGGAATTTCTCACACTTTGTCTCAACTACAGGCCTTCGAGAAAAACGTGAGCCACTTTATGACAGCAATACCTAAAAGAAAAAAAAGCAGACATATTCGCGAAAACAACTTTATTGAACCATAAAGAGCCAAAACACGGATGCTTTCATGACACAAAAGATGCAGAAAGCTAAAAGTCGTTTTAGGAACCAATATTAAAGAATGAAATTGCGAGTGGTTTTGCATTATAGCAAAAGCCAATGCAAAAGAAAAGAAAACGAGCAAGCAGCTTGGCCGAAAAGAGTGGTTCACGCTGCAATTTTCATGCATCCCGGTTTCTCTATAAACACAGTGATAATTTCGTCGACACTGACTTGCATCCGGTGAATGGACATAAGAGCCAGGCCATTAAGCCGCTCTTCAGCCGTTCGGTGCCTCAAATATGTTTTTACTCTTTTCATTGTCGAGAAGCTGCGTTCTGCAGCAGCTGTACTCACTGGGATTGTCGACAATATCTTGAGTGTGTGAACGTTCGGCGAGAGGGCTTTGTCGCATTCAGTTAAAGCGTCTGTCGCAGAACGGGGAGGTTCCTCCTCTTGCATGGCTTGCCATTTAGTTTTCCAGATTTCCCATCCATCTCTTAGCGTAACGATATGTGCTGTTGTCATATCACTGACGTAAAAATCGAAGGGCGGCTGACCAGATTCAAATTTGCCCTTGCAGGCGTGCTCTGGGAACACGAATTGCAAACTTTGCAGCGTTTTCCGATGGTTTGCAAAGCGCCGTTTGGAGGGAAGCTTTCAGGTCATCTATCTATGGAATGAACGTGGCTCGCCTGTAGTACCCTTCCGCAGAACTACAAGCGCAGTTTACCCTGTTTGTTTACCTTGTTTACTCCTTCCGCCACGCGGGCACCTGCCCCCACGACACAGGTGGCGGAAAAAGGGTGGTGGGGTTCGCAAAGGTGCCAGGGGGATTGAACGGGTTAATGGGTTGTCGAATCCGTAGCATTCCATACAGAAGCCCCCTTTTCCAAGCCTTCGGTTAGCTTCCGCCGTCCGTTCGTGGAAAAATTCTGCGTCTGCGGCAAAGCCAAGCCGTGCACATGCGTTCTCCCACGCCGCGCAGCTGTCAGTTAAAGAAAGCACCTGAATGTTCCCTAAGTTGCCGCCACTACGCGACTGTATAAATGATGCCCGCATTATACCGCCTGCTTGCTCTGCAGCAACAAAGACACCGCTCCTCTCATTAAGAAAGACATTTCCTCAGGGAATCCACCGATGGAGTCAACGCTATCCTTTTCTGCATGTCCTGTCATTCTTTGCACAGTTCTTTGAAGCAATCCAACTACCGAGCGCCCTGACCGTAGATGAGAATCCTCGTTTGGGGCAATATAGACATGGTCACTTTTGCTCCAAAAAACCCGACACAACCAACGAACCACCTTCCTAAACATGACTGATGCGACGAAGAAAAGTCACACGAAGTAGGGGCAGATAACGTGTTTTCTCTGGTTTCAAAGCCGTATGGCAACATTTTGTTCGTTCTGGTAATTTCGTTTCCAACAAGCTTGTCTTACATATATTAAAATGTCTGCGTTGCGAAGTTTTCTGCCTTTTTCCGCAGTCACAAAGCAGTAACTGTTTCCGATAATTGGTTTCAGTTGGTATGACCGTTGTGTCAGGAAGATTGATACGGTGGTCGCCATCTTGGGAATGTTTGGCTATCGGCTTGCGATCTGTTGCAATATTGCAGGGGCCATTCTTGTGCTGTCGAAATGTTTCTTTGAGGTTTTTCGTTTCGCCGATGTAGCTCGCATCACATATTTGTATACAGTAGCTATAGGCTCTCTCTTTCGGTGAATGGCCTTCGGAAATATGTAGAGAACATGCGCTCGTGGGCTTGTGAGTCAATCGGATGCCTTCTTTTCTGAGAATACGGGCGATAGTTTCGCTAACGCCTCGGACATATGGGAGAGTGTGGTGTTTCTGTTGTGGTGTTGATTCAGGAGCCGGAGGACGCTGAATTCTCGGCAAGCATAGCCGTGCTTTCGGAATTGAAGTGCTTTCGGAATAAAGGCTCTTGTGTAGCTGTTCTTAGTGAGTTCCTTGAGTATCGTTTGTTTTTCATTTGTTTAAATGCGCACGGCGCTACTTGTACTTGTGCCTATGTACCCCTGCATTGATGCCTGACTTGACGAATTTCAGGGGGGCCCGGGCCCCCCTGGGCCCCCCCTTGCCTACGTGCCTGCATATAACTAACATTTCCCTTTGGCAAGGCAGTTCTGTACATGCAGGCGAGACGGAATTGGTAAATAAATTCAACTGGCACTATTTTATATTCGTAAAAGTATTTAGACGTGTGTCCTTTGGAAGCAAGATTTCCTACAGCACGAATGGCTCGTTTCTGACATAATTTTAACTTAGTAATATTTTGTTTTGATGTTGTAGCCCAGACTAGGTGGCAGTAATTTATTGTAGAAAGAAATAGGGAGCTATACACAGTACGTTTCACAATGGTGGGCAAGATATGTCGGTGTCTGTGTAAAAGTCCCGTTATTCTGTTTAGCTTTTCGCAAATACATTCGACATGTTTGTTCCAAATTAAATTTTCGGAAAATATAACTCCAAGTGTTTTTACCACACTTGAAATTTTAATTTCATCACTGTTTAGGTACAACTTCCTTGTCAGATTCAGGGCTTTATGCTTTGGGTGAAACATGATGGCATGTGTCTTTTTAGCGTTAATTCTTAAATAGTTTCTATCACACCAATTTTTGATGCCCCGGGGTACAATGTTCGCACAATTTATGAGTGTGTCCGAATCTGTGCCCCTAAAAAAAGTGCAGTGTCATCTACATATGCAATCCATTTGATATTTTCGGCGGTTAAAAAAAGGTCATTCATGTAAACAATGAAAAGAAGTGGCCCTAGAATGCTCCCTAGAATGCACCATGTGTAATAGGTTTTATTTTTGAGTTTGGATGGTTATGGCTAACGTACTGAGACCGATGCTGGAGATACGAAGACAAGAGCTTGTTTGCGTGACCGCGTATTCCGTGTTCAAGCTTAGCTAAAAGTGTAATATGATGAACAGTATCGAATGCTTTTGTGAGATCTAAGAATATACCTAAGACCTGTTCTTTCGCATCAAGCGCAGTACTTATGAACTCCTTCTGCGTCAATAAAGCCAATTCCGTCGATCTGCCTTTGAGAAAACCATATTGTGATGTCGATATGAGCTAGTGTTTATCTAAGAAACTGCAGAATTGCTTGTGCATGATCGTTTCCAAGCCCTTCGAAAACACAGGTAAAATGGAAATAGGCCTAAAATTGTTTGGATCGTTTTTGTTTCCACCTTTGTGGATTGCGACTACCTTTGCAATTTGCATTTCTTTTGGGAAACAGCTCTGTTGTAAGCATAAGTTATAAATTTCAGCTAAAATCGGCGCCAATATGTCTATAACAAATTTAATTGGCCTAACTTGCACATCATTAGCATCACGTGACTTGGAATTCTTTAGGCTGTGGAACACATCTTTAACTTCATTTTCAGTTGTGGGAAAAAACACCATGCTGCCAGAAAAGCTTGCTGTGTTATGAATTGAGGGAATGATTTTTGTGTTACAACATTTAGGCTCTCCTACAGCTATAAAATGATCATTTAGAACATTTGAAAGATCCGCCCCACGGACAATGCAGTCGTTCACAAGAATGTTGTCAATGTTAACTACATCAGCCTGCCTAAGAAGGTTGTTCAACCGTTTCCACAACAAAGTAGAACTGTTCACCACATCGTTAAAATACGCTTGATAATACTCTTCTTTCGCGGTTTTTAGTTTGGCATTGAGCTTGTTTCTAAATACCTTGAAAGCCTTAAATTTGTCGATATCTCTAGTTTTTACAAATTCCCAGTACATGCGGTTTTTCAATTTTATTTGTTTGTGAAGGTAAGCGTTTATCCAAGGTTTTCGAGATTTCTTAGATTTTGTGATTTCAACCTCGGGAAAATGTTTTTTATAGATAGCTTTGAAATCTAAAATAAACGCTTGATACATGCTGTCTGCGTCAGTACACGATAGGATGCGACTCCAGTCATGATTCTCCATTTTCATTCGAAAGGCTTGTAGCGAACTATCCGTAATATTTTGCATGCGCACAGGACTACTACGCCCACGCTTTATTTCATTTCCCACAGAAATAAAAGCGAAGATAGGAAGATGGTCACTAATATCGCACAGAAGTGTTCCACTTGACACAACTTCACAATGATCATTAGTAATAAAAACATCAAGTAGACTCTCTGTTCTATCCGTGATACGGGTTGGCTCATTAATAACATTAATAAAACCACCAGATGTCAGGATTGACTGAAAATTACCACTAATACTGGAAGTGGACAGCATGTCGATGTTCAGGTCACCACTGAGAAACAACACATATTTGTTTTGGGACACAAATTCTAACATTTTCTCAAAAAAATCAAGAAAAGATTGACACTGAGCGTTTGGAGGCCGGTAGACCACAGATATAATTTTGGAGCCATTTTGTACTGTTAATATTTCGTAATTTTCATTTGAAATCGTGAATTCTTCTAGTACTTGCATTTCATGAGCGCGACTAACCAGCAGTAACACGCCACCACCCCGCCGTTGCGGACGATTGAGTAGGAAGGTTTGATAACCAGTACACGTAAATGGAACGGTATGTCGTGTGTACCAAGTTTCCGAGATCATTATGGCGTCAAAGTGAAGACCAGTAGAATCAATGAGCGTATCTATATCATGCCTATTTTCCAATGATCGTGCATTCAGATGAAGATAGGCTAAGCAGTTTTTATTTCGTAGCGTTCTTAGGTTTGCTGGTGCAACAGCCATCTCGGCGCTAAAAAGAAGATAAGATTTAAACATATGCATGATTGCAAGAACAGAGCGCTGAAAAGTTTATCATGGTCCTTCACTATTGGTTGTCATGAGCTGTACGTCATCGGGACTAAAGAGCCGTAGCGCGGGGGAGTTATCTTCTCGACGGGCGAAAACTTTGCCGTCCTTAGTCTACACGTGCTTCCACCCCAGTTGCCTTTTTTTTCGCTGACGCAGCGCCAAGTATCTGCTTATTTTTTCGGGTCAGATGCTCGTTTATGTACACGGCACTCGCTTTCTTGTGCCCCAGCACAGCTGTCGTGATCCGCATTTTCTTTGCTTTCATGAGAAGTGCATTGCGCTTTTCTCGCCTCACAAATCTTACGACGATGTTTTTTTTTCCTTTCCCTTTGCGGTTGGCACGCAAGAGAAGCCAACGCAAAAGGTGCAAGACACACAAAGTGCGCTTCTTTCCTTTTAAAATTGCGCATTATACGGCCGCATTTCGATGCAGGTGAAATGTTCAGGCCCTAGTGTAGTGTGCGATATCAGTGCACTGTAAATAACCAAGGTGGTCGATAATTCGGAGCCCTGCACTGCGGCGCCTCTCACAATCATATCGTGGTACAGGAACCCAGTACACTCGAAACCAATTGAACAACGAGAAACGGTGTACTGCTTTTTTTTTCATCGCTTGTTCTTCTGCACCATGAATTTTTTTATTACACGACCGTCTTAAAAGTTATGTTCCATGAAGTGTGATGCTTGTAACTTGCCATCTAAGCACCTAAGTGGGATCTTTGTAGAAAGTGCTTGTGGGGGCTCGTACATACAGACAGGAAACTGCTAGTGACCCTAAGGTTCCTCATGGTATTCTCAGTATAAGGCCCGGGCGGAAAGTGTACAAATGGATGCGGCAGAAGGCCTCGCGCTTGCGTGAGTACCATCTGGAACGAGGTACGTTTGGGTCTCAACAGCGAGCACGCTCGTTATATCACTCATTAAAAAATAAGCACAAGGCTCCAAGACCAGCGAGGACTGGTAAGCAGGGCCAAGCTATCAGCCCAGGCTCACGGCATCCTGGAATAGGGACGCCGCCCACCTTGGACGAGTCTGCCGTCGGCTCTTTCATTCAAATAAAGTTTATTCCTCTTCCTCCACGTATATGATCACGTCGAGTGGGGAATCGCCCCGGATAATTCAGTCACTAAAAAGCTCCTTAATAAGTAACACGCCATAATTATTCAAAAGAGAGCACTGCAGAGCGTTGGAATAGTTGCCGGGCTGTATCTGTCAAATATGAAAATACCTTCTACCTAATATCTATGATACCTCCGCGTCTTCCTTACATAGGCAATTTCTGAACAGACAATACAGGTTAAAGTGGAGCCTATATAACACAGCTTCGTTGTAAATGGAACCCATTATAATGCCTTCCACGTTGCTAGATTGAGTAAAGGTTCGATTCCCAACACAGCAGGGCTGCCACGTTACAAAGAGCACTGTCCAACTTTTTCCGATAATCTATGCGAGAGTTACGCTACATTTGGCTGAACAACCTCTATTCTTTTGGAAGTTCGAGGGTTGGTATCCAAGTGATCGTTAATTTGAGCGCAGGCGTTGAAGAGTTACCTGCGTGCTTAAACGACATTTTCCTAGCTCAGTTTATAACGGAGCTACCGTAAATATTTAGTCCATGCTAGGGTCTAATTGGCCATTTAAATGATAACGCAGTCAAGAGCTGCACGTCAATTTAATCAACTTTCCTGAACGCATTGGCTCTGCATGCACACCGGACTTCAGCTTCCCACCTTTAGTTACAAGTGAGCTACGGCAGGTTTTATGATATTTTCTGTAGTTGGAACGTGCAGGTGTCCTTGCCATTAATTTTTAATAAACTATTCGCGAATGTGACTAAACTTTTGACATTAAGATATATTCATCTAGTGAAAGACAACCTTCAACAGGAACTATCTAAATTTTTTTAATAACGGATTTATATATTGGGGGCTTTGCAATTTTAGTTAATTTCCTGAGAGGCATATCTGCGCACGAAGCAGTTACGGTGGATGCCATAATTCATATTTAAGGATAGGTACTGATGTCTCCTGCTCACGAAAACAACACTGAGAATAGTAACATTTTGACGACACTCCGTAAAGGGCAGCAGTCGTCGGGCCAACAAAGTTAAATATAAGGGTGAGATGTGGGAAACGAAGTATGCCTAGCTACTACTGATTTGCAACAAATGTAGTGCAAAGTGTTGGCGCCAGAGTGTCAACACTGCCGTGGGAAATTCCGGCTATATAGATCTGCGCCTCCGACGATCTTTCTCTATTCACAAATTCCTGGCGGCGCGTACGCACAACTTGAAAATTATCTTTGTAGTCTACAGAGAGAACCACTGTTAATCCCTTTTTCTATGCACATTCAGTTTCGGTAAGAGGTATGAGAGAACCCGTTAAAAGCTCACCATTACAATATTCAAATTTTCACCGTTATCCTTCAAGGTTTCTGAATACGTGCTGCGTATACTTATGACACAGAAGACAGCCAGAATAGGTGACCATGGTGCGAACGGCGCGAACATCTCGGGTGTGAATGTTTTCGGAGCGCACTTGTGTCAGCAGACTTCAGGGCGCGTCGACTGTTCAATTAGCCGGGATTCTGTACCTTATATACGAAATATACCTATTGTAACGAGCACATGTAGAGATATGTGACTCAGACCCGACAGATATTCTGTTCCCACATGCATTGCGATTCGATTCGACATCTTTGTTTTCTTTTTTTTCTTTGTCCGCTTCTGCGAAAGCGCACGCAGACACTCACAGGCGCGCGCACACAGAGAAGTTAAGCCAGCGCCTCCTATACTTCGTGATGCCTGGCATCTCGGTCACGCTCCCATTGTTCGCCCGTATCAGCTGTGTTCTGCGCACTCTCCGCCAGGTGATGCTAACTCCTGACATTGCTTAAACACTACCTTGAGCTGTTTCCGCCTCAAAAACTAACTGCCTAGGCCCATGCTGGAGGTTCGTGGCACGTCACTGTCGTAAAATTTTGTTTTCAGGATTGGTAGGGCTTAACAGGATGAAGGTGCAGTCATGTTTTCCACACGAAATAAGAAAGCAAACGAAGCACATTAAGACAAAAAACCGCGCTTTTAACTGCAGAATTTGAGGCTAAACATCCTCTGCCAGTCCGACATCTTGCAGATCACTCATTCTTACAAAATAGAAGTAAGGAGATCGGAAATGGACTCATCACAAAGAACACAAATGATCTTTCGAAAGGGCCATAAAACATCATGCTCAGGAAATTGAATACCACTCCATTGCCAATGGAGGACTGCATCGCCCCCCCCCCCGCGCGCGCGCGCGCGCGCACACACACACACACACACACACACACACACACACACCACACACACACACACACACACACACACACACACACACACACACACACACACACACACGCGCGCGCGCTAGTCCATATTGATGCCACTGGTTGCGCAGTCTTGTGGCTACTATGAACCAGGATCTGCGCTGTACGCCTACTGAGATTGTTCTAGCACAAAATTTTTTTATGTCGGGGTCCACCAAGAAATCACTGACGTACTTTCGAGACGGAAGCGGACGTTTGAAAAAAATGAGCATAATTCCAAAGAAAAGTGCCACTCGCTAGGATTCGAACACACAAGCATCCGGAATGATGCGATAGGAGCTGGGAGTCCGACGGTCACAACATCGACACACTTTTTTTTTGCATGGTATGATAAGCACATGGGATATATATGGAGAGAACAGGCCTATATCTTCACGACGCCGCTTGACAATATACATCAAACTGATGTCCAGTTAAAGCAAAAGTGCGTAGCGAGTGCACTTTTGCAGTATTGCTACGCAGCGGTGGTAGCGCCATCTAGGAACGATGGAGCGAAGCAGAATATCGTGCTAGTACGCGCCTGCAGTTAGCGTTCCGGTAACCTCGGCGCCTCGATCGCAGCGGAGATAGCGGGATGGCGGTGCCTTGCCGGGGCATCGCTTGTGCAAGGTACAACCACGGCAACTACAAAATTTGCCTTGTGTAGCCAGGTGTATTTCGACACGCTCTGCTCGAGAAATGCAAAAACGGCAACTGACAAGCAAATGCTGCGTCTTCTGTTGCAACGGTCTGTGTGTTGCCAACAATTTGCGGACATCTCATTCCGTTTCGCCCGCAACATTGCACCGTATGCGGACGCTCCTAGTTTATGGCAGGTTTGCACATGACTGTGGCGAGTTGCAATGCAGCGCATCCGGAGAAATGTGTGTTGTTCGAGAATTTTTGGTTGTCTACAACTATCGAACAGTCGTGTGCAGTGTCGAAGTCCCGCTGATGTCCACATCAAATGGGTTGGCATGTACAGAGTACTCAACCCATCTATGAGCCCTCTATAGACCCTTTTCATAAACTGCAAGCTAGCTTCTCTGCAATGCAGGTTGCCCTACTAATGGCGGCACTGGCAATCCGGCAAAGAACGTGTGCAAGCGCAATTTGCTTGCAATAGGGCATGTAAAATGTCGACGCAGCCCTTCTGATACAAACATCCCCAAAAAACGGGTCGCAGCATGTACAACTTGAATTTTGACAGCATTTAAATAAAGGCAGCTGTCGCCATTAGTAGGGCAAGTTGCATTGCAGGGAAGCTAGCTTTACAGCTTATGAAAAGGGTCTATTCTCCAGATTGCCGCTTCTGCATTCCACAGCTTGGAGAAGACTGACTTTACTTTCGCGTTATATTAATTCCTATGACAGAGGGATCAGCCCCGTTTTGCGACACACCTCTTCTCGATCTAGGGGAATTCTTCCGCCCTTCCATTTTATCGCCGGGCCTTGAGCCCAACGTCTACGTGAAGTGGCGAGATTCATTGAACAGATTTTGTCCTTCTGAACCATGCGGGTAGCAACACACCGCGTTATATACTCTCACGGAGCAGGAGGTATGCTCTTACGTTTCCATTCCCCGTGACACAGCAAGGAACCCACAGCAGCGCCGTTACGGCCATCCATACCGGGAAAGCAAAACACGCTTTTTTACCATTGGAAGCCGCCTCTTTGTGCAAGGTCCCTTGAACATGTATTCGGCCGGTCTGATTATTTGGAGGAGTTACTATCGCCTAATGACAGCATTATTTATCTGTTATGCTTTGCTTTCTGCTGGGACACTTTAACAATGAACTACTGAATGGCAAGCTATTCCAGACGGTGTTCTCCCTATAATGATACGTCGACCGTTAACAGTTCTTTAATGCACTTTATAAAATGATTGTGCGTTGAATAAACGCAATATTGAAGACGCGCTAGTGCCATCAGACTCAACATTCGACGAAATATTCGAAGTTGTGTATTCGCATTGGCTTTGTGTTCGAAAAATCTCATATTTAGAGATTCCTCCTTGAGATGCGTAGTGGTGAGCACCAAGACCTTTGGCAATTGAACACGGGACGAAGTGGTTCGAGCGCAGCAGATTGGGGGCTCGAACGACACGGGATGTAATTTTTAATAGGCTGCAAAAGGCTGGAAAAAGGCTTAAAATGTAAGCGTTGAGAACAGGTGGCAATCGTAAGTCACGTACGCCGTATGTAAGCCGGTACGACAAGGTGCGTTGGTAAGGCGGCTGGCGAAAGTCGAAGGAATGAAGACGTCAGTGCAAATCACTATGCCGGAGAAAAAGTATCACGAATTCCCAGAAATAAGTTCAAAGGTCTTACAGGCTTCGTTCGAAGGCCTTACAGGCTTCAGCCGCACGGAAGCGCATACGGGAAATAATATCGCCCAAATGTCATAAGTGGCACGTTGACGTCAAGCGAAGTAGCTGTGTTTATCCCTACAGTGGAGTTCGCAAGGTACGACCATAGAAACATGTTTCCCCTGAGATTCCTTACGTCATTAAAATGTTTATTTTTTGAATAACTGAGGAACAAACGTAAAGAAGACCGAGTGGGTTAGTGTGTATGAGACAAAAGAAGAGTAGGTCGGAAAAACGCAGCAGAGGTTTCTCCTCCCTATTCAATCTTTGCTTGGGTTTCCATACAAACGAAGCCTTGTTCGCAAAGAAGGAACATATAGTAGATGCATTATGCTTAGAAACGCAGTAAAGAAGGGCTTCGATTGCATAATACGAGGGCATTGGCTATACCAAGTGATGCTTGGGTTTCCATACAAACGAAGCCTTGTTCGCAAAGAAGGAACATATAGTAGATGCATTATGCTTAGAAACGCAGTAAAGAAGGGCTTCGATTGCATAATACGAGGGCATTGGCTATACCAAGTGAAAAAGGTTTTTCTACTAAAAATACTAGCCAAATCCGCTTCACATACTTGTTTTTACTTGTTTGGCCATAATTGCATCGTCTTACCACAGCACGCAGCCTATTAATTTATTTTACTATTATTTATATATATTGTTATCTGTCGCGACATTGAGAGAATTATCGTAGGAGGGAGAAGTCAGTAGTAAAAGTATGGAAAGAAGTCTGCACGAAATAAAACATGTCTTTGCAAACACAAGACATCCATCGGGTATGATCTTATTGCACTACAAAACACAGGGCAAGAAAGCCAAGACATGCAAAAGAAGGCGCAGATGATAAGTCACGACATGCTAGAACGCAAGAAAGATTGAAAATCGGAGAGCTCTTTATGATAGCATATATCCCCCGGAAGTTTGTTCCAGTGTATAAAGGGGTGCGAAAAAAATAGATTACGAGAGATGCTCATACGGCAACGAGTTTTAAGCAACATTCATCTCGTGGTCACAACTCATACAAATAAAGTGTGTCAGGAAATTATGTACAGGTTTTTGTTTTGCAGGGAGAACAAAGTAAATCTGCAGTACAAGTTCTAACTTCAATGTTAAGTTATTTTGTGCGAATGTTGGCCAGCTTAGGTTGTTTATTTAGTATAATGTTGTTTTTAATGTAATTGCAAAAGGCAAACCTGGCTGCGCGGTTCTGAATGCGCTAGGGTTTATAATACAGGAAGCTTCAGGTTCCCATGGTAATGAAGCTGTTCTTTAACGCTTTGGGGAGCTTTATAAAATTTACATATAATAAAGTTGAGCATCAGGGAAGAATTTAAGGTGACATGTTCAAGTTGTCTAGGCTGGGCCAGGATCTCTGAAAAATGCGCCTGAAGAAAAATCACCCGAAGATCTCTGAAAAATGCGCCCGGACATTTGCAATGTTGTACTCGTTCAAGCGATACATTCTCCATATTACAGCTTACTGTTACTGGAAACCTTTTAAAGGTAAAACACACAACTTAACATTTAGCACTGTTAAGGACATACACCATCTAGAGCACCTCAATGATATTGCAACCCGCTATGCTATCACTAGGGCTCTTCCGACCAGCACTGCTACGGACGTCGCCGACTTCTTGTTGCGTGACGTTATACTACACCACGGTGCCCCTCGCCAACTGCTCACAGATCGTGGCCGCGCATTTTTGTCGCGAGTAATCGACGATCTCTTGCGATCCTCCTCCACGCAGCACAAGTTGACCACCTCCTACCATCCCCAGACAAATGGTCTCACCGAGCGCCTCAATCGTACCCTCACGGATATGCTTTCCATGTACGTTTCGTCTGACCACCGCGACTGGGACCTGGCCCTACCGTACGTCACTTTCGCCTACAATTCCTCACGCCATGACACCGCCGGTTATTCTCCATTTTATATGCTTTTCGGCCGCGAACCGACCTTACCACTGGACACCCTACTTCCGGATGTTACCGCGCCGCCTAGCGAATATGCTCGTGATGCCATCGCTCGTGCCGACCACGCGCGTCAAGTCGCCCGCTCGCGGCTGTGCGCCTCGCAAGCAAGCCAGAAGCGCCTTTATGACAGCCGCCATCGCGACGTTGCCTTCTCACCCGGTTCCTTAGTACTACTATGGTGTCCTTATCGACGTGTTGGCTTGTCCGAAAAGCTGCTATCAAGATACACGGGTCCTTACCGCATCGTCCGCCAAGTAACGGACGTTACCTATGAGATTGTTCCCGTCTCCCCGACTCTGTCTACTGCAGCTCCTCCCACCGACATAGTTCACGTGACCAGACTGAAGCCTTACTACCTCCCGTCTGACGACCGAGTTTAAAGTGCGCCGAGACGGCGCTTCTACCACCGGGGGTAATGCTACGAAGCGACCATAGTATCTGGGTATGGCTCATACCATCGGTGAAGAAGACGAACACGGGACTGGCTGATGCGCGGACTGTCCACCATCTTGGCTGTTGCCTGGTTAAAGCCTCCCTGTAAATACATTGTAAATAGCCGTCCTCTGTGTCTTTCTCGTAACAATATTATCCTGAATACTATTAGTAAGATTTCAACAATATATAAAAACTAGCCGTGTCTTCCTACTCCTAATATGGCGGTATATACTGGCAACTTTGCCCGTGTTAATGAGTTCCCTTTTTGAGTTAGGTTTGAGTATTTGGCTATCCTAGTTTAAAAGCTAATTAGTCTTGTTCTGTTAGAGTTCAGTTTTCAGCCTTAACCAGTTTACATCTCGTGCAGCAATGAAGAAAGGAATTCCGCAAAAGGTAAAAAAATTGTTGGTTTTCTGTATTTATAAAGTTTAGGAGTCCTTTTCTTGTGTGTCTTTGCAAGAAATAAAGATACTACTACTGAAAAAAAAACCGAGGGCATAGAGGACTTATGTGTTCATTTCTGGCATGTTATTGAAAGTTAACGTTCTAGGGATGTGTTAATATCTCGTCGGCGGCTCCGACTCGGTATTCCAGATGCTCTGCGCTTTTGTGTATGCACCAAGAAAACACTTTATACGTGGGAATGCACTGCACACCATGGATGCTTATATAATAGTGGTAAAGGGCACTCTGAAAGTATTTTGAAGATAAGCAGGGTAAATAAGACAGTGGAAGAAGGTGAGCTCACACTACTCACTCTCTCACTAAGGTCAACCGCATAGCCCCGCCACGGTGGTCTAGTGGCTATGGTACTCGGCTACAGATCCGAGGGTCGCGGGATCGAATCCCGGCCGCGGCGGCTGCATTTCGATGGAGGCGAAATGTTGAGGCTCGTGTGCTGTGCGATGTCAGCGCACGTTAAAGAACCCCAGGTGGTCAAAATTTCCGGAGCCCTCCACTACGGCGTCTCTCATAATCAGAGCTGGTTTTGGGACGTTAAACCCCACATAACAACAACAAACAAGGTCAACCGCATAGCACTAAGACGCACGTAAACTGTGACATTCATTCGTATGAATTCTGATTTCAGCATACTGATGCTGCCAGGTATGCCGATGCGGCGTCTCCATAGTAGTTGTAATTTACCACTACTAAAAAAAAATCTTACGGCATAGATGTTTCATATTTTCATTTCTGACGTGTTATGAAAATTTCACGTTCCAGGAACGTGTAAAGATCTTGTCGGCAGCTCCTATTCGGCATTCTTGCGACTCCGCGGTTTCGTGTATGTACGAAGAAAACATTTTGTAGATAGGAATGCACTGCACACAATGGAAGCACCCTGAAGGTAATTTAAAGATATGCGGCATAAATGAAACACCTGGAGGCAGCTCAGCTGACACTACTAACCCTCTCACGAACGTCAACCGCATAGCCTTCAGACGCACGTAAACTATGACATTCATCTATATGAAGTCTTATTTCGGCGTACTGCTACTGCCAGATATACCGATGTGGGATCTGCGTAGGACTGTTCTTTCTATTCATGCATGCACGCATTTTGATGGATTCCGATGGGGGGGAGGGGGGCGGGGGGTATGCGGTAGGCTTCCATATATTCACACACAATTCTGTGAATACGTGGAACACCATCTTGGACTGCCTCAAAACGACGAGGAAGAAAAAAGAGGGCTTACAGTTCATTTCACTGCTCTTCTCAGGCTCGCCAATCTGCGTCCTCGCGAGCAGAAGCAGAAAGGAAAATGCTTGTAAAAAGACACAAACTCCCACGTTCCTGTTGCTGATGAAGTGACGTGCAAGATGCCACTTAGTTACGGAAATGTTCATCTAAGACGGACGGGGTGTTGGCTTAATGAGAGGCTAAAATAGCACGCACATTTTTATGGCCTTGAGCAGCGTAGGGGCACTCACCAGTTCACTGTAGGCAATGTAGTTTTGTTCCGCCGTCTTGCGAACCATTGTCACCGGTAGAAGTTGATTGATTTGCGGGGTTTAACGTCCCAAAACCAGCTCTGATTAAGAGGGACGCCGTAGTGGAGGTCTCCGGAAATTTTGACCACCTGGGGTTCTTTAGCGTGCACTGACATTGCACAGCACACGGGCCTCAACATTTCGCCTCCATCGAAATGCAGCCGCCGCGGCCGGGGTTCGATCCCGCGACCCTCGGATCAGCAGCCGAGTACCCTAGCCACTAGACCACCGTGGCGGGTCCACCGGCAGAAGTGACAGGCTTGAAAGGAAAATCCCCGAGACCGGGCACATTAAGGACGACGGCGAATTCTATATTAGCGTACCTCGGCGCAACCGAAGGTCAAAGAATTGATGTTTTTGACTAATCGATGAAGTGATACGTGCGTCTATCGCTCCCGCGGCTACGTTTTCACAATAGAGGATATTCAAAATGTAGAGCGCCATCTGTCGATATCCCCGCAAGCGTCATCCGCCATGTTCATCGGGGCGCCGGAAACCGAAACTTGCGGTATCTCAGCATATGTATCGGCTGCTACCTGCGGCTTGTTTGCGGTCGCTCCGCAATGTTTTCTCACTGCTACGTGCCGCTGTGCATGCAACGTGCATCCGTGACGCGCTGGAAACAGCGCAACACCTTATTTTAAATGCGAAGCATTTCTTAGCGAACTTCGGCGAGTTTGAGCGTATCTATCTATCTATCTATCTATCTATCTATCTATCTATCTATCTATCTATCTATCTATCTATCTATCTATCTATCTATCTATCTATCTATCTATCTATCTATCTATCTATCTAGCCGCCTACGATTTTGTGCTCTCCTGGCCGTTTCGCTAATCGGATATTTACGAAAATCGGTATGCCACATCATGACTACATGGCGAACATAAATGACAGGTCATAACATGAAAATCATGACATGCATGTCATGAGTGGCATGATTTACATGCCACCGTCTTGGTGCTCTCCTGGCCGTTTCGCTAATGGGATATATGCGAAAAATTGGTATGCCACAATATGACTGCACGACGAACATAAATGACAGGTCATAACATGAAAAGCATAACATGCATGTCATGGGCGGCATGACTTACATGCCAGGCGTTTAGTTAATGGTATGTATACCAAAATTGCTATGGCACAACACGACAGCATGATGAACGTAAATGACAGGTCATAACATTAGAATCATGACACGCGTGTTATGAACGGCATGATTTACATGCCATGGTCCTTGCGCTATACTGCCGTTTCGTTAATGGGACGTATACGAAAATTGGTTTGGCACAACATGACTGCATGACGATCATAAACGACGGGTCATAACATGAAAATCGTGACATGCATGTCATGAGCGGCATGATCTACATGCCACTTGTTTCCTTAATGGCATGTATACCAAAATTGCTATGGCACACCACGACTGCATCACGAACGTAAATGACGGGTCATAACGTTAGAATCATGACATGCGTGTATGAGCGGCATGGTTTACATGCCACAGTCATGGTGCTCTTGCGGCCGTTTCGTTAACTTCATGTGTGCCAAACTCGGTATAGCGAGACAACAATGCAAATCCATTTGACGTTCCTTATGCGTGCTTCGCATTTCCTTGATTCCCAGTGCACGTGGGATCTGCCAATTTTTTTTTTATCCAAATACATTGACAGCTTTAACGGCGAAAAAAATGAAATGTAAAATGTCACCGCCACGCAGGTAATCTCATCGAGGATATTAGCATTGCGTGTTCTAGGAACGGTGGTTAACGCGCGTAAAATCGCCGTTTATCCTCGTTTTTATTTTCCCGTGAACGTGAGTTGCTTTCCCAGCGACAAAAGCGGATTTAAGACGCGCATCTTTAACAGATTTTCAGCGGACCGGCGCATCATGCACGCAGGATCGAGAGAGCGCGATGACACAGTTTTTGCCTGTATTCTCTTTACGGACAAAAACGAGCGTTCGCGGGAATAAATGTGCGTAAGTTTATGGCGTGGTTTGAGCTTACACAGCATCTGTTTGAAAGCAGTGTGCGTACACTTTGCATCCGCAAAGTTGTGCGACATGCAACTCTAAGAACATCACGTCATTAGCACAATAAGCATGCTATGCATGCTTATTGTGCTATTAGCGCAGTGTGTGTCTACTCGCCTCGTCCCTTGTCCCTTTGCGCTTTAGGTGTTTCGTATCCTATGCAAGTTTCTTGACGCTGCACCATGAATCAACGTTCATCAAACGTAGATTCTGCATATGCCATGAAAAGTCTCAGGTTCTGTTTTTGTTGTTTTTGATGTGGAAGTATCTGATCGATAGCTCAAAATATCTACGGCCAAGGAGCATCGGCCGTCGATCGGCGCGCTCATCGCCAACTGAAGTAGACATTCGGCGCGCGCCAATTCTGAGCATCGCATTGCATCCGTCAGCCTGATCCTCGGTGCGCGTAATAAACTGCTTGGCGAGAATAAGATTAAAGCAAAGAAATTTAAAAGCACTTGGAAAGCTTGTATACGGCGCACCTGCACGTGAGGCAACGCAGGCGCGCGCGTCTTGTTGTTCCTCTTAAGTGCGGTATTTTCCTCTCTATATGTAATGCCCTTCCTCGAAAAAGAAAGCTGCGGAGAAAAGTAGCCGTGAAGGCGACCTTGTCGAGCCTCATTTTTGTTATGTTCTCAAGAACCAAGCGAGTACTTTCGCCGCGCGTGCCTCCACCCTTTACTAGGGAAAATATGGCAATGACCTGGCGACACTGTCAATAAGTTTTCATCCTCTGACACACGTACTTGCCACATGCACTAGTCCTCGGCAGACTTCCTGACATCAACAGAGGAAGCAGTGGATAAAGTGTACTAGCGTATCAGAAGTGAAACACCGGCCGAACGTGCAAGCTCCAAAACGCGACAGTCTAGTTTTTCCGAGACGTTCTTGGCTCATGTGTCCATGCACTGCTTATTTCTAGAAAATGTGAAACACACAAATGCGAAGGGTAGATATGTCTGCGGCTCGAGAAACTAGAGGTAGAAAGCAGCTCAGCGACGCTCAGAAAGAACGTGGTTTCGATATCTGACGCGCGTTTCTAATCGCATTGGTATAAGTAACATGGATCATTGTATTTTCATACGAGCTTACTTTAGACATTTTACACTCGAGCCTTCTAGACGGCCAAGAATTCCCTCGAGCGCTTACCTACGATCAGAAGTACGCGTCACCAGATGAGAAATCTCGGCCTACTATTTGCCTTACGAAGCAGTGTGCCTGCAGCTGCTGCCTTCCGGGTGGGTACTCAAGAGCACAAGACTTTGGTATTGCGTTCTCCTCGACGTTTGAGAGCACAGCCAGGATGACGCCGAAAATTGCTTTTTTCTCGACTCGAAAGCACCATCAGTGACAGCCTCCCAGCCTCTCCCAAGGCCAGCAATGGAAGACGATTCCGCGACAGCGCCCTGAAGAACATGGCGGGCGCGCCCAGTATTGCGAGATCACTATGCATTATGGATATCCCCTATATTAATAGGGTATATTCTTAATGCATTGTGATCATTAACTATAGTGGAGCACTATACTTAGTGATAGTCAATGCACTAACTATAGTGGAACAGGGGTCCTAGCACTGCTGGGTCCACGCGGCTTCGTATCTTCGCAACAGCGGCACAAGGACACCTTGTTGATAATTGATTGATCTGATTTGTGGGGTCTAACGCCCCAAAACCTGCTCTGATTATGAGAGACGCCGTAGTGGAGGTCTCCGGAAATTTCGACCACCTGGGGTTCTTTAACGTGCGCTGATATTGTACAGCACACGGGCCTCAACATTTCGCCTCCATCGAAATGCAGCCGCCGCGGCCGGGATTCAATCCCGCGACCCTCGGATCAGCAGTCGAGTGCCATAACCACTAGACCACCGATGCAGGTCCACCTCGTCGATGATGGCACACCTTACTTTTGCACCATACACATAAAATAAAAGGAAATAGAAATGCTAAAAAAGTTCGGAGGAGCGGATTTGAAATCTGGGTGATCCCGACCGCGGCGGCTTCATTTCGATGAAGGCGAAATGCTGAGGCCCGTGTGCTGTGCGATGCTAGTGCACGTTAAAGAACCCTAGGTAGCGGAAATTTCCGGAGCCCTCCACTACGACCTTAAACTCGAAAAATCAATCAAATCAAATCAATCAATCAAATCTGGGCTTATACAATACCAAAAAAAAACGATACTGCAGCATCCGCTACGCCAGAATTTCATGTCTCACGAAGCATATTTTCATCAGCGCGAATGTGACTGTTAAGTGTCGTTCCGAGAAGCCAGTGATTTTGAAAGCGTTGACGGAATATCCCCGTTTCACTGTTCAGTGGAATTCGGGGTCTGAGTACAAAGGAGAAACACTTTGTAAACGATAACAGCGTACGTATCAACAATGCGAAAAGATTCTCAGATGGTGTCTGCTCTGTACGTTTTAAATCTGGTGCGCTGAGTGACATACATGCATGTGTAGGTCTGCACAATAACTTCAGGGAAAAGAAATTCTCGCTTGAACTATTTTGTTTACTGTTATCATAGCACAGAAAAGTAGAAAACGCATGGAGCACTCGTGTCGTTCATGTATTTCAGCAGCGACGCGGTGCCGTAACGTTGCTTTCATCTGGAGCCCTTGTCTTCTGTGCTTGTTCCGTAATGTTCAGGGATTTTGCATGTGTTCTCATATGGTTGGTATACAGTTGAGTTGCAACGATATCGGAAATATTCACTGCAACCATGAGTGGGACCTTCAGCAACGTGATTTCCTGGTATCACCATCATACAACCTGACGGCACTGAAAAAAAAAAACAAAACAAAACAGAAACGTTGCGTTGAATCCACACAGTGCATGCAGGACCTTAATAATATTTATCCATACCGTACCACACGGAGAATGCGTATTTTTGGGGATATCTACTCATAGATCCGTAAAAGCGGATTTGAAATTGAACTACAATCAAGAAACAGTCTTATCGATTTGTAACCGGCAAAACTGTTTTCTCCTTTATACGGGCTTCTTTACACTATAGTTCATTTACGCAAGTAATCACCTGATGCACCGAACTTCAGCTCAATTCCTTCCAAACCGGTTAAATAATGAATGACATATATAAACAGCCTTTATTATTATTATTATTATTATTATTATTATTATTATTATTATTATTATTATTATTATTAGTGAAGCGTTTTCACACCGTACTCTCGAAAAATTATGTGCCTGCTAGAACTGCGCGAATACTGAGGTAAGAGACCGCGGTCATACACTAGTACACGATGGAAGCTTGGTGACCGCTTGTGATTGACAAGAAAGAGTGACGCCGTCAGTTCTTCGGTGCGTGCCGCTCCAATTGGAAACGAAGTAGCAGAGAATGTCCTCTTGTAAGTTCCAGCGAATATTTGCTATGCTCATTATACTGATTAAAAGTACAAGAGAGACCTACGTGTAAGTGAGAGTAATGCAGCTAAAGGCATGCGCTAATGGCATATTTACTATGAAAGCCATAAGTGTATTGGCATGCCACAAGATGACTGCATCATGAACGTAAATGACAGGTCATAACATGAAAATCATGACATGCATGTCATGAGCGACATGATTTACATGCCACGGTCTTGGTGCTCTCTTGGCCGTTTCGTTAGTGGGATGTGTAGGAAGATTGGTATGCAACAATATGACTGCATGACGAACATAAATGACAGGTCATAACATGAAAAGCATAACATGCATGTCATGGGCGGCATGATTTACATGCCAGGCGTTTCGTTAATGGGATGTATACCAAAATTGCTATGGCACAACACGACAGCATGAAGAACGTAATTGACAGGTCATAACATTAGAATCATGGCACGCGTGTCACGACCGGCATGATTTACATGCCATGGTCCTGGCGTAATACTGCCGTTTCGTTAATGGAATGTATGGGCTCCGTCTACTGACCAGAGGGCGCTACGTAGCTCTCGTCGGACGGCTCAGTCGCGCACGGTGGAAACCGAGGCAACAGCGACGAGCGCGTTTCTTCGCTGCTTTCCGGGCGTGCTGCGAACCACACGAACGCTCACGGCGTCGCCCATTGGAACAGTTTGCCGCAGGTTTGGAGAGCGCGTCTCAAAGGAAATAAAACGAAAGAAGGTGGGACGGGCGGTCGCTGCTGCTGTAGAGTTGGAGACGCGCATCGCGTTCGCGTATTTCCCTGTCACAGTCTGCCCAATTTTGCTTCCTCTCTCCGCCAGGCAGTGCATTGTGGCGCTGATGTCGCACATGGAAAAATCTACTGCACGGAGCCTATACGAAAATTGGTTTGGCACAACATGACTGCATTTACGATCATAAATGACAGGTCATAACATGAAAATCGTGACATGCATGTCATTAGCGGCATGATCTACATGCCACTCGTTTCCTTAAAGGGATGTATACCAAAATTGCTATGGCACAACACGACTGCATTACGAACGTAAATGACAGGTCATAACCTTAGAATCATGATATGCGTGTATGAGTGGCATGGTTTACATGCCACAGTCTTGGTGCTCTTGTGCCCGTTTCGTTAACTTCATATGCGCCAAACTCGGTATAGCGAGACAACAATGCAAATTCATTTTACGTTCCTGATGCGTGCTTCGCATTTCCTTGATTCCCACTGCACGTGTTTTTGGTGACATCTAGTTGAAACGTCCACGTTCGTCACACACTGATACCCTATTTTACCAATTTGTGCGCGAACCAAGAAAATGAGGCCGAGACGTAGGTGGCTAGATAGACAGCAGTCTTTGTAGTTTTGTCTTCTTTGATGACGTTGTCGTGGGGCATATAATAAACTGGTCCTTCTACTTCTGCCATGTTATAGTTGTCGTATAGCCTTCTTGCCAGCTGAGGGATTCTTCTTTTCTCCGTGACGTTGTTGTCGATGGAATTACTGTTTTCTATAGAAGTCCTACTTCGTGACCTTCTGGTTAATGGTGCCGCGAAAATATGTCAGAACGTAATTTTCCTTGTGCATGATAGTTTCTGGCGATTCCGTTCTCATAGAACGGAGAAGGCAAGTTTGGTGCATCGCGCTGCACAAATGCCGAACTTGTACGCTGAGGACCGTTGTTTCCGCACACAGTGAGGTTGTTGTGTTCGTTGATTCTGGTACGAGAACCCTCCATCCAAATGCAGGTTTCACTCACCTCAAGCCTTGTTGTAAGCACCGAATTTCGCTCGTGATGAGTCCTCGGTAATGGTCTGCTGCAATTAGAACTTCTACTGAACGCTCTGCTCCCAATTTGGTGCTGTCACACCAAATTGGTAACAGAGACTATCCCACATCTTTTCTTTCGAGAGCGCTGAAACCTGCTCAGCGGGATTATTTACAACTGGAGAAAGAAGCGCTGGCCTTGGTGTTAGCCGTTGCGAAGTTTCCACATCATTTGTTGCCGCAGCATTTTAATCTGGTAATATATCAAAAACCACTTACAGGACTGTTACACCCGCATAGGTCGATTACGCACATGGCAGCAGAGAGAATTCAACAGGGGGGGGGGGGGGGGAATTGTTACTACCTTCCTGCCATTACGATCTCGAGTGCAACCGAGGACAGCTAAATGCTAACGCAGACTCTCTCGGTCGGCTACTATTGGTGTGCGTGGCTGACCGTGGAGGGCAACAACTAATGGAGTACGTGCTCTACACGAGCGACCTAAATTTCATGACCGTGTGGTCTTGGCGGACCTGAGCTGCGGGGGCGGACCTGAGCCGCTCGATAGATACGCTTCGTGAGATCATGTTGTAGATCACGTGCGGATGGCCACAGCGCTTATCCGTCATGCAGCAACAGGTTATGCCGTACTTCCCTCGCCATGACGAGCTCGTGGCCAGTCATGATCTGATATACTGGGGACATCGAGTTTGTGGCCAGAGGCGGCGCGACGGTGCATGTTAAAGAAACTGCACGGCAGTTATCTCGGTATCAGTGCCATGAAGCGCACAGCGCGAGCGTTATTTTGGTATCCTGGGTTCTATAGGGACATCGAAGTGTTGGTTCGAAGTTGCCCTCAATGCATACAATACTGGCCCGTGCAAGCCGCCCAAGTTCCCTCTCCATGGCCGGCGAGCGACAAACCACGGCGCCGGCTGCACATGGATTTTTCGGGCTCCATCGATGGCTACCAAGTTTTCGTATTGGTTGCTGCCGAGGCGAGCTGGACTGAGGCGATACCTCTGAAGATAGCCACTGCCGATTCTACTATCCAGGTCCTTTAAGGCATTTTCGCGCGCTTTGGCCTGCCATATTGCTTAGTACCGGATAATTAACCACAGTTTTCAAGTGCCAGGATTTGCAGTTCTTTGCAGGAAAGTCACCTGAAACACATGAGGATGGCCCCATACCATCCGCAGTCGAATGGGTTGGTGGAACAGGCCTTGCGGACAGTAAAGGAAGGACTTTGAAAGAATCTGCAGATACATTGCGAAAACGATTAACAAAGAGTTTATTCTTTTACAAAACTACACCATTGGAAAAGGCAAAATCGCCAGCTGTACTGCTGCTTGGCTTCCTTCCGCTAACTAGGCTGAGAGACGCACTCACAGACATGAAGGTGGCAGGAAACTATGGTTCCTATGAAACTGTTCTAGGAACAGCAAAAGCACATGCGCGGTTTCAACCTGGAAGGCGCGTGTGGTGGCGCCAGTATTGATTGATTGGTTTGTGGGGTTTTACATACCAAAACTACCTTTGATTATGAGGGACGCCGTAGTGGAGGACTCCTGAAATTTCGACCACCTGGGGTTTTTTACGTGCACTTACATCGCACAGTACACGGGATTCAACATTTCGCTCCTACCGAAATGCAGCCGCCTCGTCCGGGATTCAACCCCGCGACCATCGGAGCAGTAGCGGAGTACCATAGCCACTAGACCACCCGGCGGGGGCGTCGCGCCAGTGTAAGTCTACTTGGAAATGGATGGCCGCGACGGTAGCTTCCACGGCGGCGGCGCGCATGGTGCCACTGCAAACACCGAAGGGTCTGCAGCGGCGACACGTAGACCAACTCCAGTCGCGGCTCGACACAAGGTAGTCGCCTAGCAAAGAGAGCCCTATCCTGGCCGCGGAAGCTGAGCGAAGCCCCGAGCACGCAGAATCTCAACAATGTACAGCCATACAAATCAGCCCTCAAGTGGAAGGCCAACCACCGCGTTGTTCGACTCGTCAATGGAAGCTCTTGTCGCCTCACTTACTCCAGCTTAGGGGGAAGGAATGTATTAATACGCACACTTGCTGATGTAGAGCATGAGCAGGACTGTTTGAACGTGTCACATTATTGCTTATCATGGCCGGTAATATCACGGCTTATTTATAAAAGCCAGTAACACCCAAAAATAAATGGTCTTTGTTCCGGCACTACTCGCCGGCTACGCTCCGTCACTTAAGACAGACAGACGTGGGTGGCCCGACACATGAGTTTTGTTTCCAGAGTGCCGAGGGTTGCTTGTCAGACTTCCTGATGAAAGAGCTATTCCGTCTAATACGCGTTTTTTGAAGCTCTTGTGTTTCTGTAACATTGTTTCACTACCACTATCAGTTACCACGTTTGCCGGCGTCTTTACAACATAAATTCAGAACCGTGGCACTGCGAAATTGCAAAAAGATCTTCCCACAAATTTCAAGGAGGAGCTGCTGCGGTTAGACACTTGAGACGGTAGGCTTACATTGGGGACTTTAGTTGTCACTTCATTTACTGCACTGTTCATAACAATAGACCTCAAGTTGTGTGGCAGCGCTACTGTTTCATCTCTGTTGCTTCCACCTCGCAACTTCGTGAGCAATTTGGGAAGCACCTGACAACAGTCTCAGAGCTCTTTCCCTTTGTGGAGATTAAGCTAGCTTGTTGAAAGCACGCCTTCGTTTTTTATCAACGGCGAGTGTTCACCCCAACGTCGTTCGTAAGCAAAACAGAGGGTAATGCCCCTTGTATTGTAAGAAATATAGCAGTAAGGCAACTATTTAAGCACCAAAATATATTGTACCTTTGAAATTCTTGTGAAAATTGTACTGTGTTCGTCGTACCCGTTGCCTATATACTTCTTGTAGCAACGTCTTTATGAACAGTGATTACATATTGAGGCTATTAATGTGCTGCTTCAACGGCACAGCTCTTCTGCGCCACTTTCCACAGAATCGATTCATGGCTAAGACTTCATGACTAGCATAGCGTCTTCGTACACTGGAACCATGGTAGACGCACAAAATATTAGGAAAAAAAAGAAAATATGGCACGTTACGTGTTGGAGCAGTAGCATCCACTTCGCTCAAAAGCAGTACGTGACATCTGTGGGGCTGAGGATCGTCGTACACTAGCGTCCACATTTCTTGACTGCCACCCGTTCGTTCGAAAATGAGAAATGCGAACAACATTAGCGACCTACCAGTCCTCGAACACTAAGCAGTATACATTCTGCGTATAATAAGATAAACGAAAAAAATGTTGTTCGTATGTTGTTTTTGCATGCACAATAATTAGGCATGAGCTATAACAGATTGTTTTGATAAATTGAAAAGGCCAAAATGGAGCATAAAGCAACCATCGGCTGGGCTCGTGGGCAGATTTTGTTGGACTGTAAGCAGCTGACCGGACGGCTGCAAACACTGACCGTCAAGTGCGCAGTAAGGTCCTTGTTAAGGTAAAAAACACTGAACAATCGGAATATATTTTAAGAAACACATATGTTGGCATAGCTCCGAGTTTGCGATTTCTTGAGTTTCGATGGTAAAGTATTGCAGAGCTGGCTGTGCGTCCTAGTCCTTACTTATTTGAATATGGAACCTGTTGGGTAATTTCCGGAAAACACGACCGTGCGTCTGCATGTTCCAGACAACGTCGTGATTATAATGTAGCGTAAAGAGAAACTAGCTTGAGCAATCATTACTATGACACACGGACATATGAAGAATGGCTGTTGATAGTATGAAGAGCGAAACGTTGGCGGAAATTGGGGTATTCGTCGGGAATGAAATTGGTACTGGCGGTTTCGCCGTTAAAGAATGTGACAGCGAAAATAAATGGCAGTCCTTATTTAATTACTATTATTTAATGTGCTTTGCAGTTACTATAGCTTTAACTGCGAAGAACCAATTTTCCTGACGTTATAGAGCATAAACGGTATCTGCGTAAGCTAAATCCTCTGATCTTAGCGCTGTGAATTTCGTATTAGGGACTCTTTGGCGGTACATTTCTCTAAAGATAGTGTGGCTTTTCAGAAGGCATTTATAGCACGTACCGCTTCCATCGCTGTACTGCATAAGCTTCGGCGGTTTTGTGTCATCGACAAATTGCCCATAGTAATCCATCTCTCGCCTTGAGGATAAGGGAAGGGAGCATAAGACACAGACGCTTTCGCAACGAATAGTGTTATGAAGACCAAACAGAGCTGGACCAGGCGATGGGATAGATATTGCAGGAAGATGAAAGAAAAAGAAACAAGAATTTCCTTGCTAGATATGATCTAAGAATAGTAATCGATAGCATTTCATGGCAGTGAGAAAGGTTGCAGTGGAGGGTGGGGAAATTTGGACCATCTCGGGTTCCTTTAGGTCACCTGATAATTCGCAGTACACGTGCCTCTGCCATATGTAATCGCCTCCAGACGAAAATTCGATCGCCGTGGCTGAGACCGAACCCGCGTCTGCCCCGCCGCCGTGGTCTAGTGGCTATAGTACTCGGCTGCTGATCCGAATGTCGCGGTATCGAATCCCGGCCTCGGCGTCACCATTTCGATAAAGGCAGAATGTTCAGGCGTGTGTGCTGCGCGCCCCAGGTGGCCAAAATTTCCAGAGTCCTCCACTACGGCGTCTCTCATCGTCATATAGAGGTTTCGGAACGCAAAACCTGAGAAATCAATCAACACCTGCGTCTTATGGGTTACCAGCTATGCCCTCTTTTTAATTCTTCATGACAACTCTTCGCTATAATGAAGTTCCAAGGAGAACGCCGGTAGCGGTGCGATTAAATTGGCCTTTACACAGGAATCATTGCGGTCGCCGATGTCGCAAGAGGCTAGCCTTACGTATGTTGTTTGAGCATGAAAAGTCGTACACAAGCGAAAAATAAATTCCAGGCCCGCTCACAGGACGCATAACTGTGAGAACTTAGGCTAGATTGTGCTAGGCAACCTATCATTCTTCTTAATTGTCGTCCTTCCTTGTTCCTGTTATAACTCTTCGTAGTGTTCTTCTTTAGCGTCCTGTTCTTCCTGAACTTCGTCTTCGTCGACTGTTTCCGCAGAATCTCCCTCGTCCTCTTCCTTGAAATGCTTCGTCGTTGGTGTCTCCTTCCTCTCTTTCTTTTTCTCTCTTGCTCCTTCTTTTCCCTTGTTTTCGTCTACGAAAGAACTGCCGATGGTTGACCATAGAAGTTTACAGAAATGCCACTCCTACCGTATTAGAGCTGTGGTTGAGAGCACAGAGTGCCCTGCCACGTGGTGCACTTGAGGGATGTTTAGCACTGCTCCTCTTGAGTTTTGTTCAAATTTGCAAAGGCGCGAATTTTTTGCTCTTTTTGAGGGCCGGAGGTTGCGCACACCGGCAGCAGCGGCGGCGGCGACCACCGCCTGCAGAAAAATTGGCCTTCTAAGAAGCCCATAACAGCCGGCGCTGAAAAAATTCAGTGCTCTTAAGCTCTCTGAAAGAGGATCACCAGAGAAGCTGTGGTGGTAGAATGGGCTGCTGCAAAATCCTCTGCCTAAGCTGCTCCACTGCTGCAAAATCCACTGCTGCAAAATCCTCTGCCTAAGCGACTCGGCCGAAGAGGACACTTTTGGTATGATCTTATGCCGAGTCGCTTAGACGTTGCCGTAGATAAGTGCGAACCCCAAACAGCGCGGGGAATAGGCCAAAGGTGCTTAGCACTCATGCTTAGAAAACACGCCCCTAAAGAGCTGGTTGCTGGGCGTTCCTGGTTCATGGTGTAGAAAACACGCCAGCATAGCTATGACCCTGACCGGGGCAGCTGCCTGGAAACCGCTTCAGAGCTAGCGGGAAGTGACGAAAATTAAACACACAGCAGCGGGAATGGTGTCGGTTTGCGAGGCATGCGGCGATTCTGTAGAATAGCAGCGGTAGAGCGGTCGCAATGGAACGTGCCAAAACCTCGCTTCCGCACTCCACAGTTGTATGAGAGAGACGAGACACTTGGTAAGCGAACTTGCTATATTCCTCTGCGGCATGCTCCTGGTGCCTACATTGGGTCTATGTAAAGCAACCTGTCAATATTCACTAGCATACGCATTGAGCAACACACCACAGCTGTCAAGCCAGAAACAAGGCGAACAGACAATAAAATACGTGACTTTATATACACCGGTAAACTGCAGCAGCGTTATATACAGTAGCGATAAAAAATAAGTTAGGCAAGCGTTTCTTCTGAACTTTTGTGTTTATTGAGCAATGGAATTATGCGACTCGTCTTCCATTCCTTGGGAACCATGCCCGTCTCCCACGAGCTGTTGTATAAGAGGAGCAGCACCTTCCGAGCCTCTTCCCCTAGGTTACGTAAGGCACGGTAGGTTATATCGCCTGGCCCTGGCGATGACGAACGCTTGCACAAAGCAATTGCAGCTTCGAGTTCACCCATAGTAAAAGGGCAGTCCATGCGGGGGTCGCGTGATGTGGGTAGGTTGTCGGGCATCAAAGTCCCAGCGGAGCTTGTAAAGGTTCCCAGGCTTGTAAAGCCTGGGAAGACGCCTTTAGACATTGCATCATATCGACCAATTGCACTTGCAAGCTGTGTTGGAAAACTAATGGAGAGAATGATTCTAGCACGGCTGGAGTGGTACCTTGAACACTACCAGATATACCCAGACGCGATGTCCGGGTTCAGGCGTGGTCGCTCCTCCATAGACAACGTGATTGACCTGGTGACATATGTCGAGCACGAGAAGTCCCGCAAACGATTATCTGCTGCCATGTTTCTAGGTGTTAAGGGAGCATACGACAGCGTAACACACGAAGCAATTTTGAGCACGTTAGAAGCAGTCGGACTTGGTGGCAAGACCTATTTGTGGATCAGTAGCTACCTAGAGCAGCGATCATTTTACATACTTACAGAGGATGGCCCAACCTCTCAACATTACAGTAGCCGTGGAGTTCCCCAGGGCGGAGTACTGAGCCCAACTCTCTTCAATGTAACGCTCATTGGACTCGCCGGCATCCTTCCTGACACCGTTCGGCTCTCCATCTATGCCGACGACATTTGCATATGGGCATCGGCTGTGACACGACTTCAGCTTCGTGCGCGGCTTCAGAAGGCAGGTTCCTTGACATCATCCTACCTCCGTGAGCAAGGTCTGCAGCTAGCCTGTGAAAAGTGTGCTGTGGTGGCATTTACCAGGAAACTAATGTCGCCATACGTCATAACTCTCGACGGGCAGGTGATCCCCTATAGCAAAGGTCACCGATTTTTGGGAGTGATTGTTGACAGAAATCTGTCCTGGACACCCCATGTGAACTATGTGAGGAAACGGTTGACAGGAATCTGTCACATGTTTAGATTCCTAGCAGGAAAGACCTGGGGAGTGTCAATTACATCTATGCTATCTGTACCGAGTCCTTTTTATTGGATTCCTGCTGTACAGCCTACCATTCATCGCGAACACCTGCAAAACTAACTTGAATACACTCCAAGGCATCCAAGCCCAAGCCCTGAAAATATGCCTTGGTCTGCCAAAGAGCGCGTCGTCGACAGACGTTATAGCAATCGCTCGCGATCCAATGTCAGAACGCATGTAACCACTGAAACAATGCGTGTGCACATAAGACACTGTGCCCGGACCCCTAATCACCACCTCGCAGGTCTTCCAGTGGAACGACCCCGCACAACGTTCAGTTCAAAGGTCCTCGCCCACCGTGCCTCTCTTTCGTCAGGGTATGCACCTACAACAAAGGCTTCAATTCCTCCATGGTGTGTGAACCATCCTCAAGTTTGCCTCAACATCCCTGGTATTCTGAGAAAGTCGGACTTACCACCATGTGCACTCAAACAACTAAGCATGTTACACATGTATGCGAAGTACAGGGGCTGCACAGAAGTTTATACCGATGGCTCAACCACATCAACCAGTTCCGGTGGTGCTATAGTTATCCCAAGAATGGGAGTCACCCAGCACTTCAAAACTTCCCACGTCACCACATCTACAGCTGCAGAGCTCGCGGCTCTCCGCGGAGCGCTTCATATTATACACGCTGAGAGTCCTGCAAAGTGGGCAATCTTCTGTGATTCAAGATCAGCTCTACAAAGTATACAGTCGTTTCTTCGACACGTGGAGCAAAACCACCTTACATACGAAATCGCGGTACTTGTGCAAAATTTACAAGAACAAGGACATGAGATATATTTTCAATGGATACCAGGCCATTGCGGTATCAGTGGAAATGACTCCGCAGATAAGGCAGCTCGGACATCAGGCGATGAAGACCGCTGTGTTCCCATTCCGCTCTCAAGGACCGACGCTGCAAGACAACTTCGCACTCTTGCGCGAACCATGTCCTTAACTGAGTGGAATACCCCATACACGAGGCGCACCAGACTGCACCGGCTAAACCCATCGCTGCAACTCGGACCTCCGGCTGGTTTGCACCAACGTGAGGCTTCGCTTCGTTGCCGATTGTGGTTGGGAGTGGCCTTTACGAACGCTTACTCTGCGCTGATTGGAATGGCTGATAGTCCTGCGTGTGCTGTCTGCGGATGCGCAGAGACTATAGATCACTTGTTGTGCCACTGGCCACAATTTGAGGAACATCGACTGCCTATGACCGAGTCCTTCACAAAGCTCGACGATCGTCCACTTTGTGAAAAGACAATCTTAGAATACCGTCCTCACGGTCCAACGGCTCAGAAAGCAATGAAAGCGCTTTTGGCCTTTCTAAAAGCATCTGGCCTAGCCGAGCGCCTATGATATTGTATAGGACTGCCCTGTAGGCATTCCCCTCTCTCCTTCTCTTTACTTTTATTCCCCTTTTCCCATCCCCCAGTGTAGGGTAGCAAACCGGACTCATGACTGGTTAACATCCCTGCCTTCCCTTCCTTATTTCTCTCTCTCTCTTGTGTTTATTGAGTGTAGTTCACTAACACGCTTTGCCAACCAGCGGAAATAACGAAAGTACTTTCAAAGGATATTCTGTGGTGAGAGGTATAGGCACCCGTCTATGAACAGCGGGCGCTACCTCGCTTTCATTGTGAAACCCCGGCGTTGCTGACATTGACCGCTAGCGACACGGAATGAGGAGCGCAGTTGTGGCGCTTCTTTCTTAGTTTATTGCTCGGTGTACCAAGGCATAGGGGCGTCTTCGTCGCTTCCTTTGGTTATTTCCCCTCATTCTTCTTCTCGCCAGACGCCCCCATGGGAAACACAAAAGAACACAAGAGAGCGCTCGCACGCATCCTGGAGAGTAAGATATCTGCTGCCGTAGAACACCTGCTGCCGTAGAACACCCAACGTAGCCTCTTCTGCCCACCAGGCTGCACATTCTGGCGCTGCTGTCGCAGACGGTAAACGTCAGTGACATTTGCCCGTAACATAGTTTCTAAAGTGACAAGAGGTGTCATCAACTGCATGAAAATCCAGAGGGAAGTCCACACGGGTCTTTATAAAATATCTTTACACATGAAAAGAAGCTGATCTTATCACTGGGTACCAACGCCTCGGTTAAGGCGTTATTTTAGCCCGGAAAAGCACCAGAAAATGCTGATGAGCGTGTCCATTTAATGTACTTGTACATACTGAAGTGCGCGTGAACGAAGGCGCCAATATTTTCATTGGCGCGCGTCTACCTGGGATTGCCTATTTTGAATGCTTCATGCCATTCGAGGGCATGTCGAAACACAGACATATGAATGCTATATCCAAACTGTTGGCGTGCCTCGGAAAGCGATGCTGAATTGCACCTGTAACAGGAAAATGTTATCGCGTACAACAGCTACCTTGCCCGCTGAGGTTAGAAATAGGAAATTACTTACCACCCAGAGCTTGTAAGCATTAATTCTGTGAAGTTGTACTGCGTTTCAGAGATGCCGGTTTTCTTAAAGTTGATGCAAGTCTCTTTCTCGTAAGTGCCTACATCAACGCCACCAGAATCATTGTCCATTTCCATACTTACAACATTGGGGAACGTCTGGTGGTATGCCCAGAGTGTTTCGGACGTGTTCAGTACCTGAAAGTAATGCAGGTCATGAGTGAACGTTTGCGACTGAATGTACTGGTGTGCCGAACAACAACTTGGTGGAGTCAACGAATATATGGCAGTGAGCAAGAAAAAAGCGTCAGACGATCTTGGCTTCAGGCTGCGTCGCGCATAAGGAAAGAACAAAACAATAATACCAAATTGCGAGACACACAAACCGTGTTTCTTGCAGTCGTTGGCACTGTGCAACCCAACTTGAATATCCTCAACTAGCTAGTGAGAATCGCTACTCTGATAAGCCCGCAGTCTGACTGAGGATTATTGTTGGGTCGGTGACACAATTATAAGAGCAGAGCTCTTTAAGGCGAGCATTGGTCCGTGAAAACCGAGCACAAATAAAAGTATCATCAGGTGCGCGTGCACTACTGTGAAATGTACTGATTATTTCGCGCACTCCTTTTTGTGCTCTTGCGCTAAACCTCCTGACTGCTACCGTACACTGGCGCATGCGTTTCACGAGGTAACATAGACTGATATAGTATAGCAAAGGGTGAGAAAGAAAAATGAAGCTGAGGAGGGCGCAACGAGGTAAAGCATAGCACAGACTTGTACAGTGTAGTACAGGAAGGTGGTGGTAAAGGGAAGAGAGGTGGAGGAGGAGGAGAACGAGCAAAACACAGCGTAGCTTTGCACAGTGTAGTATAAAAAGAGCTTGCGCAAGGAAAGTGAGGGTGAAGGGGAGGGGAGAGGGTGAAGCACAGCGTAGGCATGTACGGTGGAGCAAAACAAGGGGTGGGAAGTGGGATGTAATAGGTGAGGATGAATGACGTAAGAGAGAGAGAGAGATGATGTGCTGAAGGCAGGGTGGTTAACCGGAAGGGAAATATCCAGTTTGCTACCCTGCACTGGGGAAGGGGTGAAGGGAAACAGAAAGGGATGGAAGAAGAGCATAAAGAGAGAAAAAGAGTGGTCAAATCGCGCGCACACACAAGCACGGCATGTGTCAGAAACGGTTCACGAGGCCCGTTGCGCGCAAGAACTTGAGCACAGCCTTCGTGGCTTTCTGCTGCGAGACACTATCGGTCCGGAATTCCAAAATGGTTTGCTCAGACAGCGGTCGACCATCAAGGCGTGACAATTCCGCGGCGAGAGGCTATCGCTGGGAGCAGTACCCAGGGCAATCGCAGAGGACGTGCACAATCGTTTCCTCGCTGCCGCAGTGAAGACAGGCAGCACTGTCTTCCAGTCCAATATGGTAGCCGAAACTTCTTGTGAATGACGTGCCTAGCCACAGGCAATGACGTAAGTGTGAGAGAAGAAAGGACGAAGTCGTCACAGCCGCACATTGTCGGCCACGCGAATTTGAAACTAGACACGTGACCCAAATCACTTAGCGTGTCAGAGCTAGTCACGTGACATGCTCCCACAAACCATGTAACAGTCATGAGACTTCTTCCTGCCAAACCATGTAGCAGGTGGTCATGTGACATGCTTCAGCCAAAACCATGCAACAGGTGGTGACGTGACAAACCACGTTGTTACGTCCAAAGCCCGGAGACAAACGTAGGACAGTAGCAAGCACTTTATTGCTACATCGTGCCGCAAGTACGACGGTAGAAAAGGAAGTGAACAAGTGAGCGGGGCGGCAGCCGAGACATGCCAGCTTTATAGGTATCGCCGTCGGGTCACATGACTACTGGGCAGCTTAGCTGGCCGCTCTTAACAACACGCGGCGCTATCGCATACATGACATTTCCTCCCGCTTAAATTGTGGGGAGCTACCGTTACACAAAATTAAGATGGCGTGTAGCGATCTGGCGCTCGTCGATTGCGCACGGGATATCTTCGTACTGGTAGTGCTGCCTCGGAGGCTGCGGGCGCTGCCGTAGGTGTCTCCGCAGTGGTGTCCGAGAACTCCCAGAAGGTGTCCTTGTTCTCCTCACCCTTGGAGACGTCTGCTGCACCCAGGAGAAGCTGATCTTGGTGACGATGCCACACGGCCAGGCCCCTTGGCGTGTGAACCTTGACGGCATACGAGACTGGTCCTTTCTGCCGTACCACAGTACCCGGAAGCCATCTGGGTGGTCCCCTGGATGACCGTCGTGAAGTTCTTGTAGAACCAGAGATCTCAGCTTTGCAGGTACCACCACACGCATTCCCCACAGGAGGCAGCCCTGGTGTGTGGTCAGCTGTGTTCGCCTGTCAAAGAAAGGCTTGAGCTCCACGTCGTCCGTACAGTTAGGCCACCCCGTACTTGTGAGCTCGAGTACTCTGCAAAGAAGTTGGTCATGTGAGGTTGCACGTGCAATATCTTTGTGTGTGACCGGCATTGATTGCAGGCGTAACGAGTAGAACGTTTCCTCTGCGTCATTAGCGGACTCCTGACGAACTGGCAAACGCGACAAGCAGTCAGCCTCTAGATTTTCATTTGCCGGTCGAAACTTCAAGGAGTACGTGTAGGCAGACAACGTCACTGCCCAACGTTGAAGTCTTGCTGCTGCCAAAGTTGGTATGCCAGACTTTGAGCCTAAAATAGTCTGCAGTGGTTTATGGTCCGTTATCAGTGTGAACTGGCGCCCGTAAATATAGTAGTGAAACTTCTTAACGCCGAAGATGATAGCTAGCGCTTCTTTCTCGATCTGGCTATACTTCTGCTCAGCATCGGACAGCGTCCGTGAAGCGTAAGCAACAGGGCGAATGGTGCCATCAGCAAAAATGTGAGAGAGTACAGCACCTACCCCGTAATGAGACGCGTCGCAAGCCATTTGAAGTGGTCTTTGCGGATCGTAGTGAGCCAGAACTTCCGTAGACGCCAACGCAGCCTTAATGTCGTCAAAGGCCGTTTGACACTCGCTGGTCCACGCCCATGCTTGGTCGTCACGCAGCAATTTGTACAGAGGATGCGCCAGCGTTGCCAGTTGAGGTAGGAATTTTCCGTAGTAGTTTACGGCTCCAAGCAAAGAACGAAGCTGCTGCTTGTTCTCTGGCGCTGGTGCGGCTACAATGGCATCAGTCTTGTCCGTCGTGGGATGTATGCCATCGGCACTCAACTTGTGCCCCAAGTAGGTCAATTCCTTCTGAAAAAAACTGCATTTTTCAGCTCTTAGTCGAACTCCCCGGCTTTCCAAACGGGTTAGAACTGCTTCCAAGTTCTGCAGATGTTCGGCTCTAGTCCTTCCGGTCACTAGAATATCATCCAAATAGCACGCGACACCTTTGAGATCTTTGAGCATGGTGTCCATAATTCGCTGAAAAATGCCAGGCGCCGAAGATACGCCGAAAGGTAACCGGTTTACGGCGAACAGTCCTTTCGTCGTGTTAATCGCCAGAAGACGACGCGCCGGTTCCGCTAGCACTACCTGTTGATAGGCCCTGTTCAAGTCAATTTTAGAAAATTCTTGCCCTCCACTGAGTGCAGCGAAAATTTCTTCAACACGTGGTAAAGGATAGCGATCGGTGTCTAGCATAGGGTTCACAGTTGTCTTATAGTCGCCACACAGGCGGATGTTTCCGTCTTTCTTTACCACCGGCACTACCGGCGTGGCATACTCGCACGTGGCTAATGGTGTGATCACACCCATTGACTGCATTTTGTCAAGCTCTTTTTCAACTGCCGGAACCAGTGCGAAAGGCACACTGCGCGCCTTCAAAAACTTTGGACGAGCGTCCGCTTTGAGAAAGAGTTCTGCCTTCTCTTCTGTGATACATCCCAATTCTTCTTTGAAAAGGTTACTATACTTTTGCAAAAGCTTGCTCACCTCTACTTTTGCTTCAGTGCTCGTCGGTTCCCGTGCCGAGCAGAGCTTGTTGCAGGAAAATACAGCGTTCCAGTCGAGCCGCACGTGCTGTAACCACTCTCGGCCCAGAAGTGGCGGTCCTCCCTGCTCAGTGACATACAAGGGTAATAGAACACTTTGCCCATTATGTTCAACAACAACTTCAGCCACTCCTGCTGGTTCGACTAATGCACCTGTGTAAGTGCGTAGGCGCAAATTTGTCATGCGCAGCTTCAAAGAGGGGAACAATTGTTGCTGTTGCCTGCGAGAAATTACGGATACCGCCGCTCCCGTATCCAATTCCATTTCAAGCGGAGTCTTGTTTATCAGTAGGCGTACGATTATGGCATCTTTTGCCGAGCCCGTCATGCCGTTTAGCATCACTTCTGTGGCACAGTCAAGAACTTTCATATTGCGCGCTCGCGCGTGAGACAACTTTGCGTTCTTATCAGACTGACATATACGCTGAATATGCCCTTTCTTGCCACAGCCAAACACGTCGCCGACGCATGTGTGCAGTTTTTGCTCACGTGCTTAAAAGAGCCACACCGCCAACACATTTTTGACGCTTTCTTTTCGCTGGCATCTTTTACTGCAATTGCTTTCTGCCCTTGCTTTTGTGCAGTTACATGGTTTACGTCAGAGACGCTCGTTGAACCATGTACTTCTGCTGCACTTTTTGTTGCGGAATCCATCGCTAAAGCTTTTTCAACTGCTTTTTGAAATGTTAACTTCTTGTCTTCAGCAAATAGCACTCGCTGAATATCTTCTCTTCGTACCCACAAACGAATCTGTCCCTCAGTGCCTCGTCTAAAAAATTATCGAACTCGCACGAACTCGAGAGAGAACGCAGTTCCGCGACAAATTCGGCAATGGATTCCGTCTCGCGCTGAGACCGCCGATAAAACTTGGCTCTCTCACCAATTACTGACGGCTTCGGTGCCAGATGGTCGCCAAGCAATTTCCTGAGGGTGTCGTAAGACTTGCTTGATGGAAGGTCAGGGGCGGTAAGTGACTTGAGTAGGGCGTACGTCTTCGCCCCTATTAGGCTCAGGAACGCGTGAACCTTGTCTGCCTCCGGTACTTTGTTGAAGTGGAGAAACGATGTCAACCGCTCGTCGTATGAAGTCCAGTCGCTTGCGGAGTCGTCAAAAGGCTCCATGTGGCCAATTCTTCCCACCACTTGCGTCACTGGATCTGCCATCCCTGCTGTTCCGGTAGCTCGCAATGTGGCAGCGACAGCCCCAAGAACTTCAAACAGGGTAGAACCTTTCTTCCGTTATGCCAGCGCCGCTGCAGGTTCGAAGCAACTCGTCGCCAGATGTTACGTCCAAAGCCCGGAGACAAACGTAGGACAGTAGCAAGCACTTTATTGCTACATCGTGCCGCAAGTACGACGGTAGAAAAGGAAGTGAACAAGTGAGCGGGGCGGCAGCCGAGACATGCCAGCTTTATAGGTATCGCCGTCGGGTCACATGACTACTGGGCAGCTTAGCTGGCCGCTCTTAACAACACGCGGCGCTATCGCATACATGACACACGTGATAGTTGAGCTTGTAGAAGCCAGAAGAAAGTAGGTCGGCCACAAGCTCTAGTCTCAGTACAACCTTGCACCACTAGAACAAGCTGTCCACAGTCATTCCGTCTTTTTCTGTTGGTGGTTTTGGCCGTGTGTGTTAGGTGCGAAGCTAGTTATGCGTCGGGCCAACACCAGCTAGGTGGTGTTGGTCGGGCCGCCTGCGTCTCCTGCCGTCGCCGTCACCGTAAAGCAACCTATGGTAAAAAATTCGACGTACAGTTGACGAGGATTAGTACCACCCGCTGGAATTCCACCCCACAAGTACAGCTACTGGGGATGCTGATATGAAATGGAAGGTGTACCGATCACACCACCAATTCTTTTTTGTTTAGATTTTCAGAATGTGCAGAACGTGAACAATTGTGGCGCAGGAAAGAAAACACATATGAGCCTCCTTTGGCTGACCTGACAAAATAAAATTTATCGAACTTTACCAATTCATCGAGTACGTACATCCCGGTAGGATGCATGGACCATCTACACATGCGTGAAACACCGAACAAACGGGCCTAATATTTTGACTACATACCAGTAGAACGTGACGAAGGTGAACAGCGGCTCAACAAAACAGAACGGCCTTCTTTAATGAAAGTCGGCATCTCACAAAGAACTCTTGCACAACTGTGTTCTTCGTCTTCCAGGGGTTCTTGTAGTGGACTGCTTGCTTGCGGCAGTAGGCAGTCGTAGTGGGCACATTTGTAGGTGTCATTACTGTCCACTTGAAAAGCGACCGTCGCTTTGGCCGATGGGCGTGAGGCAGCAGGAAAAGGTGGGATGAGATGAAAGCAAGCAGAGGACCGCCTATTTGCGGTCCACTTGTGATAAGACGCACTCTGCTAAAGAAACGGAGACAGTTGTAGGCAGGCAAATGATGCTTCTTTCGCTAGACCGGACTGTTCACAAGACGGTCCGCTGACAACCCGTTCGGTTTCGCTTGCAAGGTTTCAGCGTTTGCACAGCGATTGCGAATTACCCATTAGCGCTGCATTACTGCGTGCTTCTCACCTCCCGAGGTTTCAAGTTAGTAGAGCAGCATGTTTTCCCTAGATTTTATTTACTTTCTTGAGAGGCATATCTGCGCACCATGAACTTGCGGTGGGTTCACGCCATACTTAAATTCGTACTTAAGACTATATAGTGACATCTTTTTCTTACTATAACAACACCGCAAAGAGCAGAAGAGACTACGTTAAGCGCAGAAATCGCCACAATATTGGAGAACAAAGGTAAGGCCAATGGGGATTAAACGTTAGGCGAGAGAAATTGCGTATATATAGCTACTACAAATTTTATAGAGTTCCTGGTGGTGCGCAAGGACAATATGCATGTTCTGGTTGTAGTTTACAGAGCGAGAAGTTAATTCAGGCAACTTGTATGAGAGAATTCGACAAAATCTTACCATTACGATATTCAAATTTTCACCATTGTCGGTCAGGGTTGCTGAA